>JBBKCR010074558.1:0-10009 GCA_037577295.1 Ladigesia roloffi | reverse complement strand
GGGTTTCAACACCCCAACTTTTGCTAAAAGGCGATTCCACCCCACCCCCCCACAATCCCCCAAACCCTTCCCCACCCCCCCCCACTTTTGGAAAGCTTGATATGCCCCTGCCTCTATAGTTGACTTGTCTAATTTTGTACATACAAGCTTTGTTGATTTTCTAGAAAAGAACAGGAAATCAGTTGGTAGACCTCATGACTGATGACTGGATATAACTTATCAAGAGACAGTAAATTCCTGGTGAACGAAGGATTTCTCTCTGTGTTAAATAAGAATAGAGTGGGGAACTACGAGATAAAGGAATAGAAAATGAATGGGATTGAGGGCTTCCCTGCTGTAGCACACCTGATTGAGCTAATCAGCTAATCATTAAGTCATTAAGAGTTAAAAGGCTCTGAAAGAACAGCTGTTCCACCAACTCGCCCGTCACGCTCTCCCTGCACGGGCAGTTTGTCTTCTCATATTGCTCCCCCTTCAGGGGGAGTCCCTTTCCTCTGGGTAGACCTTATTTTTACCACAAGTATGTGAGCACCCCTTAAAACAAATGTGTTATTATTGTTTATCCTCAGCTAACAGGGGCCAGAAATAAAAAAAACGATTACCCAGTCTTCACAGAATAACTGCTGACATGCTGTTGTCATTTACATTTACATTTACATTTACATTTACATTTATATTTACATTTACATTTACGGCATTTAGCTGACGCCTTTATACAGAGCGACGTACATCAGTGCTCAAGTAATCCACAACAGTATCAAGGACCGCCTATGGTACTGTAGCTCAGTACACCTGATGAACACTTGTCACAGATACCTAACTACAACAATCATGACACATAAGACAACACCTGTAAAAGAATGTAAAATGTGGTTAGGAAGTCGCCAAGGTGCTCCTTGAAGAGGTGGGTCTTTACCCGATGTTTGAAAACAGCAGGAGACTCTGCCAATCTGATGGTGAGGGGGAGTTCATTCCACCATTGTGGGGCCAAGACTGAGAAGAGTCTTGACGCTTGTTTCCCTCTTCTTTTGTGCGGCGGAGGTTCAAGACGAGCTGTGCTTGAAGCTCTGAGAGGATGAGAAGAGATATGTTGTTTGAAATACGCCGCCATGTATGGGGGTGCCAGACCATTCTTGGCTTTGAAAGCAAGAGTTAAAGACTTGAATTTAATTAGAGCATTTATAGGGAACCATTGAAGATTTCGTAACAAGGGTGTGGTGTGAGTGAACTTAGGAATGTTGAAGACCAATCTTGCAGCTGCATTCTGAATAAGTCCTGTGGAACAACAGTTGAGAGACTATGTGGAGAAAACTGGGAGCCTTGCCATACTAACTGGTACCTCCAGTCGTCAAGGTAGGCTGTGCCCGAGATCCCAAGTCATAAGACGCTACTTTTACAAGTTCAGTGTTTTTACCTCACAGACTCAGCCTGGTCAGCATGAAGAGTTACTATGAAGTTACTATGAACAGGACTGAAGGAAAAAGACAAGTCCTCTGTTCTCCTGTTTTTTTGTTCTCCTGTTCTTCTGTTGTCCTGTTCTTCTGTTCTCCTGTTCTTCTGTTCTTCTGTTCTACTCTTCTTCTGTTCTTTTGTTCTCCTGTACTCCTGTTCTTCTAAACACCTGTTTGTCTGTACACCTGTCCTCCTGTTCTCCCATTCTCCTGTTCCCTGTTCTCCTGTCTTCCTGTTCTCCTGTTCTGTTCTTCTGTTCTCCTATTCTCCTGTTCTCTTGTTCTGTTCTCAAGTTCTCCTGTTCGTATATTCTCCTGTTCTTCTATTCTGGTGTTCTTCTGATCTTCTGTTCTCCTGTTCTTCTCTATAAATTCATTTCCTGGAGTGATGAATCAGGCTTCACTGTCTGGCACTATCGGATGAATGTAGGTTTGCATGGAAAAACAACCAGTCAAACATTGAAAGTAGCAGCTTTGATGTTTGGTGGAGGAGGAATAATGGTCTGGGCCGGTTTGTAATGTTTTTGTCCCTCTTTTCCAGTGAAGGGAACTCTGAATGTTCCCTTACGCTCTAGTGAACTGTACTTCCAATGCTGACGTTTTTTTGGCCTGACTGTGCCAAAGTGAAAAATAACTCACCATCAATAAATAAATGGTTTGTGAAGGAACTTGAATGTACAAAGCCTGGACCTCAACCTCATCAGACATCTTCATGTGAGTTGATCAGCTCAATGTTAAGGAGTAGAAAATATCAGGCAGCAAATTAACAGCGAGTTCTGGAAGTTGATGTATTAGAAGCTCCTGAAACACTTTGACTAGGATCAGATTAGGGTGATAGATGCCTGGGTCAGATCATATCTAATCCAGATGGTCTAGCGTGGTGCTCAAGGTATAAAGTGGTTAGTACCAAAAGTGGTCGAAGGAAGGACAATTGGTAAACCATCAGGGACTTGGGAAGCATTTTTAATATGTGGGGGATGCGTTGGGGTGGTGTTTGGGTGGGGGTGGGGTTTTGGTGGAGCCAGGGTTGCTGCCTGCATGCAAAGTATTGTCCTCTTAGGGGGTGGGGGTGTTTGGAAACTCCTGTTGAATCTTGAATCTCGAATCTTTAGTGAAAGAATCCACTCCACTTAATGGAAATAAGAACACACACCCCTGGAAATCCGCTCCGGGTTTTCCCCCAACTCCCCACATGCAGGTGAAGAGAATGGTCAGTGCAGAGACAGGCTGCTGGGATTTCAAGTGGTGTGTGTTCTTCTATCGTTTTAGTGGCGTTAATGGGTTAAATGGCGACGACGCCCATGTGAACCACCAACAGGGTCATGGGTGCCCAAACTTCACAGATGGGGGACGCAAGCTGGTCTGGTCTGATCCCACAGATATTAAAGAAGCAGAAAGGACTGACAATGACAAAATGGTGTCTGATCACACTGTGTATCACATCTCGCTAAATGGGCACCTCGAACATGCACATCAGACCTGGACCACGGGGAAATGGAAGGTGGCCTGGTCTTACGAATCCTTGATCCAAGACAATATATCATCAAGCAATATACATTAAAGCACTGTACACACAAACTGGACTTCCCACCTTCAAACAGTTTTCAACAAGAGACTCAATATTAACAAATAATTTCACAAACACACTACAAACTGGACATGGGATCAATATGCTTCAGTCTCATGATTACTGAACACACTACCTCATGTTATATTTGCACATTGTACGGTTTCACATATCCTCGTCTGGTCTGTCCACAATATACTGAAAATAATCTGATCCTGGTCTCCAAACATCACCTGCATCGTCTCCTGTCCTTTCTTTGTTATTGTATATAGATTTAGCTTATATTAGTCTTAATCTTACTTAAAATTAGTTATTATTTATTTGTAATTTCTAGTTTAATATTTCTTGTAGTTATATTTTGATATTCTAATCAATGCACCATTGTGGGTTTGGGGTGAAACAGTATTTCGATACGCTGAATACTTTAAAAATTATTCTATTGACAATAAAAAGTCTTGAATCTTGAATCGTTACTACTAATCGTCATGTAAGATCTATTACTCCACACTGCACACTGTTTTGTACATGCTGTTACACTAATGATTAATACTATGGTCACTGTGTTTACATTACTCTGATAAATCGTTCTGTTTACATTGCCCTCATTTCATGGCTATGTTTTAAATTGTCATACTAGTTGGGTATAATACACAACAGGCTTTAACATCCCATTGCCCTTTCACACTGTACACATTGCTGCTACATTTATATAAATACAAATCAACTATTGGCTACATTTATGTTACTTGGTGCTCCAGTTTAAGTGTTTAGACATTTCAAAATGTTTATAACTTTTCATTGTGCTTACATTTTGATTTACGCACTTGTATTTATTTAGTTTATTTATTTTATGTCTTATAAATTCCAACGTTTATGTTCAAAATGTAAAGGGCGGGATACGTTCAGGATACATTTCGCTGCTGTATGACTATGTAAGTGACAAATAAAACATCTTGAATCTTGAAATCAGGCATGTGGTTTTAATATTATGGCTGATCAGTTTGTTCTTTATTTTTTGGACACCAGAGGTATCCTGACTCCCGAGTTCAGCTAGGGAAGGTGAGAATTATGACTTGATTTTTTTGGCCGAAAGCGTCGTCTACAGTATTTAATCCACAGCTCTCACCTGATGGCGCCTCCAGCAGCCCGGCCCCTCCCCTCCCATCCCTCTCGGACATAAACCTGTGGACCCGGCTGTGGCTAAAAATACCTGACATTTCGCCCGGCAGGAGGAGGAAGGAGAGAGGAAACACAACTCTCTCTCCCTCTTTTCTCTTTGGTCGTTTATTTCTGAGCGACCTTACGATGGGATGTTAATTGGAGGGCTCGGGCGGGTCGCGGAGCCCAATAAAAGCACAGATTATGAGAAAGAGTCCGAGAAGCAGGGAGAAAGGATGGAAAGAGTGACTCTGCAGGCTGCTGGAGAATTGTATCCCAGTCTTGTATCCCGGGGCTGGTTAATATGTGACTAGAGTGTTCCAATGACAAACAGCCTCAGAGGCAGCCGTGGAGAAAAAGGGCACTTTCGAGTAAAAGCCAAAGTAGGAAAAAGAACTTGGTGTACTGTTGGTCCTAAAAATATGAAGTTTCAGCTTCTGTGAGCCCACCTAGGTGAATTTAATTGCATTACAATTCACTGAATATCATATTTCGGTATGAACTGTGTATTTACAAAGAAATATGGTGTGTAAAAGCCCAAAATTTTTTTATATATTTAAATCTATTCCAAAATGAATGTAAATAATTTAAATTTCTGAATAGATTTATCTTGCTTTTACCGTATTGGCCCGAATATAAGACGAACTGAATAGAAGAGGACCCCCAACCTTTTCCAGGTTCACTTTTGAGAAAAACGTTTTTTGAAGACCAAATTTTGTTTAATATAAAAAACTTATTGATTTCATAATGCTGTTTATAATTTGTTGGAACAAACATTTCAGAGGCTTTTGTTTTTCACATTTAAATAAAACAAATTTCACAGTATCATTAGTGTCATTATCATTACCATACTGTTTTTGAGACAGTCCATTGCGATCAATGCATCATTCTGTTACACCACCCGGGACTAGCTTTGAATTTGTTTGTGGGTATATTCAGCTCCTTGATTTCCAAAGCCTTTAGCTGTATCATGGCTCTGCTTATGGGCATTCCATCTTTATGTTATTCTGTCACATATTCATACAGCACTCTGTGACCCCATTTTTTCTGGCAGCTTGAGAGTTACTTGACGATACGGCTGCGTTCATTACTATAATTTTGAAATTAGCATCTTTATTCCTTCTAAGCTGTTAATTTGACGAGCCTTCGAACCACGTTGTTAAAAATCTCTTGACGTCTCCGTTATTCAGTGGTGTTGTTTGTGTTGATGGCTGATTCATTTTGGCACTAACTTCCCCTAATTTATCTTGTCCACAATTATAAGACAACCAGCCCTTTTTTAAGAAGCAATTATAGAACAAAAACTGGGTTTTATTTTCGGGCCAATATGGTAGTTTTTCTCCACAAATCTGCAAGGGAATTTCCCAAGCTTCTTATAAAATCCTCCAATATTCTATCTCGGAAGTTAATGTATTGATATAAATGAATTCCAGTTACAAATTTACAGCCATTAATGCAGAAACGGTTCTTCTCAGATGCTCTGTTTTTAATTTTCTGCCATTTTTGTCTTAATTTCTTTTCATAATAGCAGGTTTTTGACGAATTCACATCACTTCAGACCCACAGACTTGATTCATGTGGGTTTGAATTTGAATCAAATTGTTATTGCTTTTAAAGGAAATTATTTCTGCAATGACTGCACAGACACACAGAGACACAAATGAAGAACAATAAAAAATATAATATAATGTCAAAATAATAGTCTCTAGAAAGTACTCTGAAAATATTTGGTACTAATCCTGCAGTTGAAACGAGTCACATGCTACATTCGAAATCACATACTACGCGAGTAGATGCTACATTTGAATTTGAACGTACTGCTCTACCTTTAAAACAGAACGTTCTATATATTATGAATGAGGGGAGTATGAATGGAATTTGGACGTGCTGTGTTGATGTTGTCACGTGTCGTGTGTCATCACAACAATCCGATATTTTATTTGATATTTAATGCAATAGCATTATTTACCTTTACAGAAGGCATTTTCTCACAAGTGTACTTTAACCACAAAGAAGAAAGGTACTGAAAAGAGCTACGTCCGCAGCTTTCCAAATATGACTACGTCTCTTCCGCTGTCTTTACATTCATTAAATTTTTCCATTCATTAAAAAATTCATTAAAACAGTAAAAAGAGTTAAGCTCCATACCTTATCTCCTAATCTCCCATACCTAATTTTCATCATTTTCTTAGATCACAATACAATAATTGCAACACTGTTGCACTCACATTATAAAAAGTAGTGCATGACAGTCACCCCCGATCAGAAACCTTTAAAGGGAACAAACTTATATTTAACACTTTTATGGAAATTTTTGTTCAAAAAAATAATTTGATGCCTTTTAATAGAATAACAGTAATGTTACATTAAAATAAAGAAGATGTGCTTATTTTCACTCACTTTTGACCAATAGTCCTGGAATGTTAACGTACAATACTAAACGCATGAGTACAGAATAAGAATAAAGTTTTACAAGGCAGGTGTAAAGTGACATCTGAGAAATGGTTCCATCTTCTAAAGACAAAACAAGGCTCCCCAACACAGGCTCGACAGGAAGGGCTGACATCCTGCGTTCCAGGGAGCACTTAACATCAAACTTCATCCTGCTCATCCCACCGCCATTCAGCCCAGAGCTCTGGAGAGTGTCACGCTGAAGCGAGGGGCGTTCTGGCGGCTACTTCTCGTCTCGTGACTTCTTCTGGTGCTGAGACTGGAGGTATAAACACACACCTGACAAACAGGGCCCTGCGGTTATCTCTCTTGGACGCTGGCCAAGGTGGCGGGGCAGCATTCTGCCAGTCGCCAGCCAACCGCTCTGAACGGACCTTGCCCTGGCGGAGAGCCAGGCGAGCGTTAACTCTCGGCCACAGCCCGGCACGACCCAGCGCCAGGCTCGCCAAGTGACATAAACCAGAGGCGGCAGAGAGATGATTCATGTTGAATCACATTGATTAAACCGTTTTTCATTTCCCTCTGTCTGTATTTTTGGGCCCAGGCTCGGACAGGACAGGAAATCCACAGAACCTGCTCTGAACTCTTAGGAATTTGTCACTGTGCGTATAATTGATTTGGTTTAGAGACACGAACTAAACATCTGGCGAATTATTCGGAAGCCGTTAACAGCTGTTTACCTCCAGCCCATAGATGTATGTCTATGGACACGGTTGGAAAACATGAAGAGTAATATGTAAGTCATGCACGTCCCTGCAGTGGTGGTTTTAGACCAGATACTAGAACACACATAGCCTTGGATCCCTTCTTTAAGTAGTCCATCTAGAGAACATGTAGAGTTAGTTCCATTCTTTAAGTAGTCCGTCTAGAACACACATAGTGTGAGTTCTGTTCTTTAATTATTCCGTCGAGAACACACACAGCGTTAGTTCTGTTATTTAAGTAGTCCGTCTAGAACACACACAGCGTTAGTTCTGTTCTTTAAGTAGTCCGTCTAGAACACACACAGCGTTAGTTCTGTTCTTTAAGTAGTCCGTCTAGAACACACATAGTGTGAGTTCTGTTCTTTAAGTAGTCCATCTAGAACACACATAGCATGAGTTCTGTTCTTTATGTATTCCATTTAGAACACACGTAGCGTTAGTTCTGTTATTTAAGTAGTGCGTCTAGAACACATGTAGCGTTACTTCTGTTCTTCAACCCTTTATGCGCCAAAGTCGCAGGATTGCGACAAGATTCATGACTAAATCAGACTGTATTTACAAGTCTCATGTAATGTCGCATTTGTATTCACTACCACTAGCTGGCAGACATGTATTACTTAGATTCAAGACAAAAATTTTGCCACCATCCTATTCAAAGTTTTGAGTAAAAAGCGGTTGAAACGAGCCTTGTGTCATTGACGCAGGAGCAGAGCGAGGGAGCCCTTCTGTTCTGTGCGCGTGTAAGCATGTGGGATTTTAGATAACTTTGGAGAAAAAAAACACCAAAAGTCTAATAAAAAGTTGTCAGTTGATGATGTCCTGTGAATGATATTCCCCGATTCTGAATTTGAAAGGGGAAGATTTGACTCCAAACAGCGGGTGTGACACAACTTTTTATTACCCATTTGGTGTTTTTTTTCCACAAATTCCACATGCTTGCTGGCACATTGAGAACAGAAGTGCACTTTTTCTCTGCACGAAAGTACTACATGTCTGCCAACAAGTGGTAGGGAATACAAATGCTACATTACAGGATATTTGTAAATACATTCTGTTTAAGTCATGATGACATCTTGACATGATAATATAGCAATATTTTACTACTTTCTTCTGTTTTATTTTTGGTTTCCTCTTTCCTGATCATTATGAATGAGGATAAACAGACAAAAAGATCAAAACATCCAAACATCAGTTCAATATCAGTTGTTTCCTGAATATAATGAAATGTAAGATGTCTGTCACTTCATGATGTCATAATATGCAAATTAGATGATAATATTTATACCCCACATAAGCTTCAGGTCATGCCCAACATTTTTTCTAATTTTCAATATGTCTCTATCTTTAACCCCATTTAAGCCACAAGCTTTTGAAATATTGATGTAAAAATCCAGTATTTAAAAAAAGGCACTTAAAGGGTTAAGTAGTGCCATGATTAATTTTTCTCAGTGTACCACTAACGCAGGTGTGTCTCACAGAGCTGGCACAGAGGGCTCCATGTTTAAACACAGATTGATCCATCTCTACCAGCATGACCTACACTACCACATCACTTCCATGTCAGTGTCACTGAACTGTTGAGGATGATCCATCACACAAACAACGACAGAGGTGTTCCTGTAGGAGTCCTGACCTTTGATGACTCGGATAAGAAAGAGCAGCATAAGAACAGATGGGTCTAAACTGTAAATGTAAGACCATAAAATGTACCTCTATAGTAAGTGGACTTGAGAGAATGGTGTTGAAATGGGCAGGTGCACCAAATAAAGCTGAAGAGTGAGTGTATGCCTGACCCATCTGTCATTTCAGATTGATCTACATAGAGGTGCACAGCACATGCAGAAATTTGTATTAAAAAAATATAAAAAATCTGTATAATTAAAATTGTGAATAAAAGAGGTTGCTAGCAAAGGAAAGAAGAAAAGCAAGAGATGAAGAAATGGTAAATGAGAGAGAGAAAGAGAGAGAAAGCCACCGGTGTAGCAAAAATTAATGTCAGCGCTGGCACACCGCCCGGAGAGCACTGGTGATGGACTCGGCTCACACAGGAAAGTGAGCGGGGCCAGAGAGCCCCATTCTCTCAGGACTGCACGTCACCCACCGCCACTGATGGGGTTCTCTTCTAAAGGACTCTTGCCAAGTCCTGCTCTCAGCAAGGGCCCATCCAACCTTGGCTGCTTCCCAAATACAGTGAGGAGACGGAGAGGAGGAAGGAGGCGCCCGGTGCCATCTCTGATTGTTGACTCCAGTTTTCCTCGCCATCAAAGATCTCGCCTTCCTTTACAATTAGCTTGGTAATTGCCCAGATTACATACAGGCAAGAGCCCAGAAAACCTGTGCCCTGGAAAGCATATTTACCTGAGAAGTCCCATTAAGTCCTAATTGGGAGAAACCCCTGCAATGCCTGGGTGGGTAAACTGATGATAGAATGTTTTCATCACCCTCTCATATACTGCCAAGACTGCAGTTACTCCAAGTGGAGTGTGTTTATAGTCACTCACACAGTAAATCAACGGCTTGTTTCTGTTGAGCCCCAGGCTGAGTAGGATACAACCATATGTCCATAGCTCATGGGCACCATTCAACCAGAGGGGGGCGTAATGAGTTCCCCCAGTGCTGCTGAATCTTGAATCTTTGGTGAAAGAATCCACTCCACTAAACCGATAGAAGAACACACA
>JBBKCR010074547.1:0-10009 GCA_037577295.1 Ladigesia roloffi | reverse complement strand
CTCTCTCTTTCTCTCTCTCTCTCTCTCTCTCTCTCTTTCTTTCTCTCCCTCTTTTTCTCTCTCTCTCTCTTTCTCTCTCTTTCTCTTTCTTTTTTTCTCTCTCTCTCTTTCTCTCTCTCTCTCTCTCTCTCTCTCTCTCTCTCTCTGTTTTTTGGGTGTGTAATCATGTGAATGGCTGCATTTCCCGTATTGAGCAGATGGTGAAAGATCCTTAGATACAGTTCCGAGAATCCGCACACAAGCAGGAGGCAACACGAGCTCCACCGGATTATTAAGCATCATTAGAGCCGCCGTGCCGTCGCAGCATCACACTTCCAGCCCCAAGGAAAAACTGTGTTTTGGGGAAAGTTTAGAAGGTGGAAAATCTCTCTCATTCTAGATGCTGTTTTTTTTCCCACTGGAGATAAAGTAATAAAGCCAGGACAGTATCAGCGTTACAGTTTTAACGTTTCTATATATAATACAATGCTAAAAAAAGTAACGGGAACACTTAAACCACACAGTGTAACACAAATCCAGTCAGACTTCTGTGAAATCGAATTGTCCACTTAGGGAGCAACACTGATTGACAATTCATTCCACATGCTGTTGTGAAAAAGAGAACAGGCTAATAGCAAGACATCCCCAATAAAGGAGTAGTTCTGCAGGTGGTGACCACAGACCACTTCTCAGTTCCTCTGCTTTCTGGTTGATGTTTTGATCATTTCTGAATGCTTGCGGTGCTTTTACTCTAGTAGTACCATGAGACAGAATCTACAATCCAAACAAGCAGTGGTAGCATGAGACAGAATCTAGAACCCACTATGAGGCTCAGGTAGTGCAGCTCATCCAGGGTATAGAGCAGTGTCCAGAGCATGGAGGCGCTACAAGGTGACAGGCCAGTGCATCAGGAGATGAGGAGGAGGTTGTAGGAGGGCAACAAACCAGCAGCAGGACCGCTACCTCCACCTTAGTGCAAGGAGGAACAGGAGGAGGCCTGCCAGAGCCCTGCGTAATGAACTCCAGCGGGCCACAAATGTGCATGTGTCTGCTCAAACGGTCAGAAACAGACTCCATGAGGGACATCCACAGGTGGGGGTTGTGCTTAAATAAATAAAACAACAATTTTGACCATAGTGCTGTACAAGCAGTGATACAATAAGCAGATAAAGACAGATAAAAGACAATGCATACCATATATCTCCAACATAAAATAAAAAAAAAGGTAAATGACACTAGCACCCTTCACCCTTATCTTTGCTTGAACGCTATCATGAAAAAATATGTCTTTAAATGTCTTTTAAACTGACCAAGCGAAGGAAGGTGCCTGAAATAAAAAGGCAGACTGTCCCATAAATTAGGGGCGGTGACCGCAAAAGTGCTAGACTTCGTCTTAGACTGAGCTTCTCTGATTGAGATCAGAATAAACTCGTTAACTTTTGTTCCTGGATTAGATCTGCAATATAAGATGGGGCTAAACCATGTAGAGCTTTAAATACAAATACTAAAATCTTAAAATTCATCCTAAAAGTAACAGGCAACCAATGCAATGATTTTAACACCGCAAATCCAGTTTGCCAGTGCTTGTAAGCAGTCTGGCTGCCGCATTCTGGACCGTCTGCAGTCTATTTAAAACTTTATTTTGAGCACCAAATAAAGCGAGTTGCAGTAATCTGATCTTGAAATAATAAATGCATGGATTAATTTTTCCAAATTTTTCTTGGATAAAAACAACTTTTATTTTGGAGATCATCCTCAATTTAAAAAAGCTCATTCTAATGATTTCATTCATTTGCTTATTCAATTTAAGTGCGCTATCGCAGATCATCCCCAAATTTCTTACCTGATATTTTTAAAACCGGCCCAGCTTAGATTCAGCTGCGAGGTCAAGGTAGTCCCTGGCATGTTCAAAGGCCTGTAGTTCTGCTAAAATAAAAGCCCTACATCTTTAAGTTCAAGTTACTTAAACTTGACACCTTAGCCTCCCTGATGCTATTGCATCGGCGGTTCTAAGGGGGGCTGGAATGTTGGTGGTTCTAGAGTTAAGAATAGTGGAATGTTAGACTTTTACTTTTGCCTATATAGATACATTTTTTCAGTTGAATGAATCGAATAGCAGTCAACATTATAGACTTTAATGTTCAATATCTATTTTATTTGAACTCTTTTTTTTATTGTCAAGAGTAGCTTGACAAGGCTGACTGCTAGATCAGACCCTCAGGTCTTTATTGCATAAATTGCAGAGGGCTGTGCTCGGTCAACAGTTGAATCTGGGCATTTCTTAAAAGTAAATGCTCCACTCGTTGGGCCAAGTGGCATATTTTTATCAGCATCCCTTTTACAGAGCCTCATATTCACATTTGGTTCTCATTTGCATAAATTTGAAGGTCTGCAGTCTCATTTTCACATGCTTCTGTGAATTCACACCATCAGCGTGAATTTCACACCCATACAAGCCGAATGGAAGTGATGTGAAAATAACTACAGCGGAAGATTACCTTGTTTGAAACAGCTGAGCTTTGGTTGTCAAGCAAATGTTTCCTCCAGATGCAGTTTGGAGTCACAGAGGACACTCCATTTTACAGAACTGGCACTTTCAGTTGGCTGGGGCAGATCTAGCAGTGGCATCCCATTCCACGTTACTGAGTTCTTCAGAACGACCCGTTCTGCTGCCAGGAGACTGCATGACTGTATGTTTGATTTCTAAGAGCTTGATGGTTGAAACACCTGAAGTAGGAGGCATGTCCAAATACTTTTGGCCAGATAGTGTCCCTAAACCCGTTCTCTGTTTCTTTCGCACAAATGTCACATTTTCCCAGGCTGTTGGATCCTGCTGGGACTGGGTACCTGCTCTGCTTTCACACAGCTTTGTTCCATCTGTTTCAGCCCACCAGTGTCTTCACACTCTGCAGATTGCTCGCCTGTCTCCCGGCGGAGGGTTTTACTGACTGTTGTAAAGGCAGAGCTGTGTTGTTGTTGTTAACAGGAATGGTTTGTTTGTGACTAGTGATGTAATTTGTGAATCATTCTTTAAGTTTGAACTAGTGATCGACTGATATAGATTTTTAATTACCGATACCAATTTTTTGCATGGTTATGTGCCCGATTACCGATATTCAGAACCAATATTTATTTACTATTATACTTCTATTTTTTACACAATTATTACACCACCACTGAACTGAACAAACTGTTTTATTTATAATAATAACTCCCTCCTTGCATACAAATCAATACTAGGGGTCTGAATGTGCAAAAAATGCAAAGAAAATCATTTTAAAAATTATAGAAAAAGGGCACTGTTACTAAAGTCCTCAGTGGTGCATAAATTACATATCAGTCATTTATGTAACACATCTAATGTGTGCATTAATAGCTGTTAGGTTTAATAAAGTTTACTAAATTTAGGAAAGCACATAAGTATACTTTACCTACCCTTTTACACATTTTCCCCTTAGACGCCGTGCTGCAATGGCGATCATGCGCGTAATGCTCAAAACACCCACCAGATGGCGGTGTTTATCGGTAAACCCGATATTAAAAAAACGATAACAGATTATGGTAAAATCCCTAAATATTGGGAAAAATATTGGTAAATCGATATATCGGTCAATCTCTAGCTTGAACTTATGACTCACAATCACAAGCCATCTCAGTGTATGAGTCACTCGTGTTTCCTGGCTTGTGCATGAGTGCCACTTGTTTTGTTTATTTGAATTGCGAAGCTTAGATACAAACCTGTTCACAAATTGTCTTCTCTTGTCCATGCGTCATATGACCACTAAACATAATTTAGTGTAGGTATGACTGAATTGTTCGTGACTTGTCAATGACACTTTTTCTTAGTCTTTGTCTTTGTCTAGATTGTCCTCTTCCATTTTCTTGTCCTCCTCCTCATCTTATCCTTCTTTCTGCTTTTTCATCTCCTTCTTCCACCGCTTCCTCCTCCTCTTCCTGCTTCTTTTCATCCTGTTACAATAAAACATTTGTTTCAATTTCCTTCATTTAATCTGCTCGATATGCCGAAGATAAGACATGAATGTGATTCAAAGCAAAATATAAAAAAGTGCTGGTTCCGGGTCTTTGCAAAAGTGGATTGCAACGTACAGACAGACGTTCCTGTCAGGGATGCAGGTGAATTGGTAATTAAATCTCTCCGAAAATATTGAAGGAAGGGATGATGTGTGCACACTTTTTTTAAAGTTTGGTGAGGATCAGTAGCCCTGAATTTTGAGCTCCGTAATAAAGGACTTCGTGCCGATTATAGGAGGCTGGTATAGATGAGGATGATGAAGAGGATGAGGAAGATGGTGAGGCGGAAGAGGAAGAGGAGGGAAGGCAGTCCTCAAGTGCGGCGGAGGAAGAGTCCGGCAGAGCGGCTCTGCTAGCGGCACGACTGAGGACCGCCGCCCAGCGCTTCCTCAGGAACATGGGTCGGCTCCTGGCCATCACACTGCTGGCGCTGGCTGGTGAGGGAAACAAACGCTGCACACATGCTGAAGAGGCTTTAGACTGTAGACAGACTTTTATTTGGAACAAATCTCTAGTCTCGGCCCTGTCAGAGCACAGCAAAACACAGTGATCTCACATTAGCAGACTGATGGCCAGTTTTCAGTGTTTAATCCTAATTGTGATGGTCCAATCTCATTGATCAGTTTAGTTTCCTCTTTAAACTGTAGCTGGCATTTATGTCTGAATTTGCCTTTTTACACTGGAGCTCCAAGGCTAATGAATCTAAAGTATAATCAAACAGTGGGAAGCCCACCAGTGCAAGACTAAACTATCCTGTGCTTTGATCTGGATCTCAAGTAGACTTGTTTAGATTATTGTTTTTGAAATAGCTGTTTGGCTGGCTTGTTTAAAATTGATTACATAAAGTATTACATGTATTCAATCGATTAAAATTATACTTATTCAAATCAGCAGTGTGAGCATTCTCCAAAAGGGGAGCTATTGGCATTCAAAGGTGCTTCATTGAAAGGGAGAAAACTGTGAGAACTCCGAAATTCAGGATGTTTGTAGCTACAAACATGTGAAGTAAATGTTAAAGTAAATTCAATGTTTGCTATAATAATGTAGGTTTGTTGTTATAATGTTTGAGGGTATTTCATGCAGAAGCTGTTACACAGTTTGTCTCAAAAATGTGTGTTTTATTCTTAGCCCACTTTAAGAGAATTTTCAAAAGTATTGACGTTGGTTCAGTGCTTTCAATGATTCAAAATGTAGAAAACTGTCTTAATAATCTGTGTTTTTAATCAAACTCTGATTTGCCCCGTTGTTTTCCTCAGGGGTCACCTTGCCCTCTGCCTTCTCTGCCGCCTACTTCCTGCTCTTCATCGGCGTGTGTACCTGGTGGGCCTGCCATCTTCCCATCAGCCGCCTGGGGTTCAATACGCTGTGTGTGATGGTCAGCTTCTTCACTGCGGGTCACCTGGTGTGTCTGTACCTGTACCAAAGTGCCCTCGCACAGAGTATCTTTGCTCCGAGCAGCTTATGGGCCAGGTATGCTTCCACATTGGCATCTGCACCCAACCATGTAGCTCCAGTTCATTTTATAGCCCAGGGCATGTAGATCCAGCGTCCTCCACCAACACACCTACACGGATAATTACTTTATTTATCGTTTGGAAGGGAAAAGCAGTATTTGGTGAAGAACTTTAATGTCTGGTGGAGATACCTGACATTTGCTGGAGAACGTTTAAGGCTGAGATTATTGGAATTTGGTGAAGAGCTTGGAAATTTGTTTGGAAATATTCGATACGGGACATTTGTGGACAGACTTGGGGTGTCAGAGGGTCTGTTTCATTAGCCTTTAAAGACACCCTGGATAGTTACTGTCATGATTTCACTATTAAGAGTAATGCTGGAGACGTTTATAATCACCCTTCCCACGTTACTGACCTCAATTCCTACCTCTCACTTTGAATGAACGGTGTCATCAGCTTGGTGTGTGTGTGCGTCTTATGTAAGTATGAGAAGTAAGGGACTGTAGAGGCGGTGCATGAGGAGTGTAGGAGGATGCATGTATGAGCTCACAGCTCGGAGGGAGACGTGTGTGTGTGTGTGGGGGGGGTAGAGAACGCTTTTGGCTCGGAGCGTTGGAACGTCCTGCAGTGTTGGTTCTCCGGTGTGTTGAGGAGGGATGGAGGTGGGGGCGGTGAGGGGGTTGTAAAGAGAGAACCTCTATGGCAGGACCTCCTCACATTCTGCTGGCTGGCAGGACTCTCCGCCAACCTGGCACAGCACTGAGGGATAACGTTTAGAACTGGATACATCTGGAGGATATCTCACACCCACATACTCACACTGTCTTTTATTGGCAGCGTTTCCTGCTTAGTCAGGTTGCCAGCTGTGTGCATTCCTCCGGTCCCACAATTTTCATTTGACCTTTGCTTTGTCACAGAGGGACGATAGGTGAGAGTTGTGTTGTTGTAAACAGCCTGTTTGCACTCTGAAGCACAATGTACCTAAAAGAGGTTTAACTCTACCTGCATTTACCCCTTAATTTAAAATATGTGGCCATTAATTTGTAAACGGACCGCTCAATTTTACCTTAAAAGTGGATTTAAGGTATGAGTGGGAAACCACTTAATCCTAAACATAAGGCAGTTTATTAAATGTTCAATTCTTTAAGGGGCACATTTGAAAAGGGAAAAAAATTAATAGTTTGTCCCTTAATCAGCCTTAATCTGTGCACTCTTCCACTTAAATTTCCTTACTTTCCTGGAAATTGAGGTAAAAATTAAGGTAATTTTAAGGGATAAAATAAAGGGGTTTGGTTTCGTAGTGATGGCTGTGGTGTGTGATTTATACACCCTCATTCGATCAACAGCAGGCTAACCTGAGGTTTTTTACACCTCAGCTGATTATTTACAGTGTAATGCAAACACCTGGGCACCCCTGGTCAACGTGTGTATTTTGTTGATCCCCAAATCCTGTCCTGGAGATCTGGTCTTGTCATTTCCCAGTTCAAAACCACCTGGTTTATCTCACCTGTTAATCTGCAGGTTTAGAGAGTGTGTTTGGGGAGGGGAGTCACCAATAGTGACCAAAGTTACATAAATACAGTTAAGTACAACAGAAGTAATTGTGCATTAATGGGATTTTTTCTCAGGACCATTAGGAGCAGAAACGTTAAAAAATATTTTCTAACCCTCCAGGCTGTTTGGCCTCAAGGATATAATAACACCTTCAAACTGTTCCTCCTCCAATGACCTCATCCTCAACATGGAGCATGATTGGCCTGTCTATGTCAACCCTGGCATCCTTCTTCTCCTCTACATTACCGTGGCAACCGTTCTGAAGATCAGCAACCACCAATGCACAGAGGTGTGTTTTCATATGCAGTAAACACACTGTAAAAAATAAACCGTAAATTTTACTGTAAAAAACTGCCAGCTGTGGTTGCCAGAACTTTACAGTAAAAAATACGGTAGCAAAGTTATTGGTTTTACAGGATTTAACCAACTGTACAGTATATTTTACGTCTAATTAACATATGTTGCTATAAAAACAGTTTATACTAGTCAAATCCCAGGTTTTACGTTGTAATATATGGTTTATGGCAGTAAAACAACTATAAATAACAATCAGAACGGCCCATTGTGGGAGCAGTGCATGCTGGGATAGCCCCCCACATGTTTTGTGGAGTTTAATCCTGTAGCATTTATACAGTACTTTAGTGTTAAATGAACAGACATTTTGTACAGTGTAAGGTCTTACTCTGTAATACTATTTACAAAGTTTTTCGCTGTAAATTCTACACGTATCACATGTTTTATGGAATACGGTTTAATCCTGTAGCATTAATACAGAATTTTACTGTAAAATTTACAGACATTTTTTACAGTGCGTGTACAGTAAACACCCCAGGTTACTACTGTAACATGCGCTTGGTGCTTAGTAGTGTTTTGATTGATTATACAGGATGCTGTGGGTGGAGCCAAGGGGACAGAGAGCGCCAATGTAGAGGAGGTGGAGCTAAGAGCTTGGGGGCCAGGACGAAAAAGCCCTCAAGATGACACTAAGGTGGGTATGAGGTCCTGTATGTGTGACCACACTTACGGACCCAATTTACATCTAAACCCAATTTTTCATGTAAATTCTTAAAAGCTATCTTCAGGAACAGTTCTCCAGGCTTATTTGGAGAACATTCCAATGCTCATCTCTGGATATTGGCTTCCCTTTGTTCTGTTTTCTGCTGAGATTATCCCACACTGCTTCAATAATGATGAGATCTGAGCTTTGTGGAGGCGTGTCCGTGACTGATAATGTTTTTAATGTGTTTTGGATATGTGCTGTTAACCAGACACTTTATAGATGGTATGGCAGGGTGGCTCAATAATTTTGCACAGAAATGTATAGGATTATATTTTTATATTTATATCAAATCTAATCTAGTCCAGTTTGTTTGGTTAGTGTGATCTCTCAATACGCCATTATATGATCTCTACATGTGGCTGAGCACAGAGCTCAACTTTGGCTGTCCCATTTAACAAATATGGAGACAAATGGACGACTCTCCTCTACAGAGGTCAAGCGTTTGGGCAGATGAGGGAACACAGGACCAACTGGACACGACACACACAAATTTTAATATTTGGTCAATACTTTTTGGACCAAAGACCCACTGAATACACTCCAGGTATCTGAAGATCTGAAAATCTGGAAGCTCACCAAACCAAAAGGATGAAGCGTTGAGGTATTGATGATGTAGGAGTGAGCACAGACCAGTGGAAGTGTGGAGGGACCACATCTGAACATCAAGTTTTGAATGGAAAGTTCTGTGAAGTTCACTTAGTCTTTGTTTTAGACTGCAGCTCTGACCATGACCCGGATTATTTATTTTACATGTTTTAGTGGTGACAAACTGCATTACAATCACAGCATTACAAAGGGTGTCCTCTTTTAACACACCCAGCTTAGGCCATTGGGGTGGCTACAGAGCGGCAGTCCAGGAGGAATTCAGTCTAAAACCTTCTCAGTGAGAGTTCTGTAATTTTGCTCTTTTTCTGTGTTTTGATTTTACAGCAAATGCTGCTGGCCCCGGGGGAAAGTCCAGGGCAGGAATCAGACCCGGCTAACGCTAAAGAACATGTCACTAATGGGTCCAGTCAGCATGACCTAGGTAGGAGAACCTTAACAGTACAGTGAGTGCAGTGGCATTGACTGTGGTAACTAAATTACATCTGATAGAATTCATTAACTATATTTAATTAAAGACAGTGACCACAACCTATGACAGTGTGTTTTCTGTGTGTGTGTGTCTGTGTGTGTGTGTCCCAGGGCTCAGTGGAGAGGCACTGGAGCAGCAGGACGAGGAGAGCCCTATGTATCTAATAGGCAGGATGATCATGCAGCAAAGTTACATCTGTGCACTTATCGCCATGATGGTAACACCAAGCATCTATGTGCTAAAGTTATGGCACCCCTGATTAACTTGCACGTTCTTGGAAAATGTAATCCATTCCTCTCAACGCCCTTGCAGGTGTGGAGCATAACCTACCACAGCTGGCTGACCTTCGTGCTGCTGCTGTGGGCGTGTCTGATCTGGATGCTGCGAGCACGCCGTCACTTCGCCATGCTCTGCTCGCCGTTCATCCTGCTGTACGGCCTGGGGCTCTGCTGCCTGCAGTACATCTGGGCCATGGACCTGGAACCCGAGCTGCCCCAGCACGTGGGCTACATGAGCCTGGGGCAGATGGGCCTGGACCGAGTGCCCTACCCCTGCCTGCGCCTCGGAGCCATGGTGAGGAGAACATATTTGACACATCGACCAAGTGGAAGTTGTAATGGTCATAATATGTACCTTCACACCCAGATTATTCCTTATAAACCCATTATTGTGTATTTATTGTCCTGTTTAAATGTAAAGGATGTGGTACAAATTAAATCATGCTTTTACTTTATTATTAATAATAATATTTTATTTATTTATTTATTTGTTTGTTTGTTTGTTTGTTTGTTTGTTTGTTTGTTTGTTTATTATTATTATTATTATTATTATTATTATTATTATTATTATTATTAT
>JBBKCR010074536.1:0-10009 GCA_037577295.1 Ladigesia roloffi | reverse complement strand
TGAATGGAATAATTCCCTCTCTATGAGAAGAATGCTAAACGGCACATGTTTATTGCGAATGGGCTTGCTAAATACTCATGATGGATTTAAATAATGGATTGTATTCTGAGTGGATGCTGTTTTCCGTGGATTTAGAACATGTTTCAAGAGAAGTTAAGCAGTGATCTAAGGTTAAGGATGAGCAGATCAGAGAATAGCTGATCAATATGAAAGCATGCTAATCAAAAAAGAACCACTGTTTCTCACTAAATGATCACCACACACATGGCAGCTTGTCTTAGATCTGGGAGACGTCCTTGTTAATCCATCATTCATTATTTTATACTGGAAATAATAATGTATCTCCTGTATTGGAACAGAGAGCTTTGTCTGCAAGAAGAAAAGACAGAAAGAAAAAATGCTTTATGTTGGATAAGTTTTGATCAAACCAGAAGCATAAAAATCCCCACACGAGTCCAATTATCCGTCTTAATGTCTAAAAGAAGGGCAGTGTTTTTCATTTCATATTGATACAATTTTATTATTGAGGTTTTAAAACACTCCACGATGTTCTAAAAATCCAGTAGAGCTCCAGTTCTGAAGAATTAAAAGAAGCTCCCTGACATTTTTTTTTTATTTCAAGTAGGTCGTGGCCAAGTAACAGCGACACGGGCAATTAATCGTGTTTAAACTAAATCACAAGAAAGAAATCTTTTTGATCCTATAAAATACTTTATTTGGAATAAGAACCGAGAAAACGTTCGGGGAAAATCATTGCTCTTTGGGAACCCCTCCCCTGATCGAGCCTCCATGAGTTATAAAATGCTCTGGCATTGTATGCAGATTTGTTTAAACAATTCTTATTTAATAGCATTCTTATTCAATGTTTATTTGATAAAGAACAATTTTAACGTCTCATTACTGAGTTTTATAGTATAGATGATTTTTTTAGCACTGCTATATGGTGTTTTTGAAATCACGTGTGCAATAACAATCATATCTACACTACACTAAATACACTCTTTTAAAATGGATAGGCCGACTGTTACAATAAGCAGCCCCAGGCAAAGGGCTTGAGAGTATTCCGTCCATCCCCGAAGATCAATTACACACGTGTCTTCACCTCACGCACGAGCAAATCAGTTTCTTTCATCGAAAATCTTTCCCGACGTCCAGGTAAATCTGCGTCATTATGCACAGCAGGTATAATAGAGTGTGAACTCTGATTGGTGGTTATGCCCCAAACACACGCGTGACTAATTTACTAATTTAAGACAACCCATTTGAACTATGCACCAACTATGCGTTGTTCACTTTTCCTACTGGCACTATAGCATTTTGCGCTGGCCCCTCCCTCAAAGACAACTGCGCTTCAGACGATGCGCAATCGATCCTGAAAATTGGGCCCATAGAAATTCCATCTTCCTCCCAACCTTGGTTAAGGATGAGCAGTTCAGATGTTAAATGGTTGTTTAGTATGAAAGTGTCCTAATTACTAAAGAACACAGCCCAATCACACATGCCAGTTTGTCTTAGGTAAGATATGTGAGACACCCTTATTAACCTATCATTCATTATTTTTATACAGGAAATAAGAATGTAATATCTCCTATAGTGGAACAGGGAGCTCTGTCTGAGAGCAGGAAAGACACAGAAAGAACAAATACAGGTATGATTTACCTTGGATAAGTCTTGATCAAACCAGAAGCACAAAAATCAACACATGAGTCCATTTATCCACTTTAATTTCTAAAAGAAAGACAGTGTTTATCATTCCATATTCATATCATTTAATTATTAAGGTTTTAAATCACTTATCCACAATGTCTGAAAAATTCAGTAGAGCTCCAGTCCTGTAGATTTTCTGCCCAATAAAGCTTAACTGTCTTGAATCAGGTTTCAGAGACTTTTTGTTTAAGACATTGCTTTTTTTATACAGAAAATGAGATTAGAGGAACACACATATCTGAAGTGTCGAATCAAAAAAGAGACGGGAGAGAGGCATCCTGGGGAAAAAGAAATACAGGTATGTTTGAATTTGGAATGACAACAAAGCAGAATTTACTACCTAGCAAAATCATCTGGTCCATCTGAGTGGGATAAAAAAAGAGACTTTTAATTCAACACATTGCTGTTTTATACAGAAACTGATATTGGTGGAGCTCACATATATGAAGTGCCATTTCAACCGAAAGGTCCAAGAGAGGCATTTCGGGTAAGAGGACATACAGGTCAGTGGCTTTATGTTGTGGCTGATTGGTGTATATTAAATGGTCAAAGGCACATTGACAGTTAATGTTCCAAACCAGACCGAAGGTGTTCAGTAGGGTGTCGAAGTGGCTAGGGATCTGTGCAGTTCCTCCACAAAAACTTGTCCAACTATGCATTCATGGACCTTGCAGTCATGTTGTGACTGGAAAGAGTCTAGACCAAAATTTGGAAATATAGAAATGTACAAAATATCTTTATTAGCCATACTATTATCGTCCCTCTTTACTGAAAGTAGCCAAATTCCTAAGAAATGCCCCAGACCATTATACCTCCCCCACCAAACTTTACCAGGTACAGACTGATTTCAGTTTTCTGACCCTGAACGCTCACTTCATGAAGCTCTAATCATGCAGTTTTTGTGTTAATGTTGCTTCCCGAAGCAGTATGGAACTCTGAAAAAAATCTTTAGATGTTGCAAGTTGTCAGTTTATTTCTTTTTAACTCTGTGATCATTGTTTTTACACAGCAAAAGTGCAAACTGAAGGTGGATTTTTATTTTCAATATTCAGAAGCACATATGGAAAAAAGGGTGCGTCTTGTGTTCCTTTAACACCCGAAGAATGAAATGAATGTGAAATATTACAGTATAATATTTTTACATCAACTCAATAATTAAAATGATCTGGCTAGTTTAAAATTTCACACTAAACATAATATGTATGATCTGATACTTTGAAACTGATAAACCCCATCGACAATATATCTGTAATGTAATTCTTAAAGTGTTCGATCTAATCCATTATTTCTTCTTTTTCTTATTAAAAAAGTGAAATGTCACAAAATTGTGCCTGAAAATAGCCAACGGTTCTGGAAAGAACTTGAGAGAGATCTCCAGAAACGAAGATGTCGCCTGACAGACTCTTCAGTGAAGGAGTGTAAAGCCATTCTGGTTATCTGTCCTATTGTTTTACGAGCTGGAAACGACATTGAAGCAGCACTACAGAAGCTGAATGAAGCTGCTGGCATTGATTCTATTGGTATGAGTCTCATAACTAACCTTTTCTTTACATAATCCAGAGTTGTTTTACATGTTAAAGTTTTGTTTTCTTTAAAACACTTTTTCTTACAGATAAACCCACTGCTCTGTTGGTGCTCCATCAAAAATGTGATACACAGAGTGTCATTCCAGACAGCAGCGGGTTTGTAAGTAGGAAAGATACACTAGTTGTGGACTGTCTGGTCCATTAGGATTCAGGAATGTTACGGTGCAGGAAGAATGAAGAAGCTCTAAAGAAGTTTACAGACTGGCTCCAAAGTGTGGTATGAACCTTTAATGTACTGAATTTACTGACTTACCTGATATTACTTCTCTAAAATAGTGTTATTTTTTTTATAAAATCTATAAATTAAAAGGAAGAACTGTATAAGCACATTTCCTAAATAAATTGGCTTCATTATTTTTAAAGGTCTTGTACTGTAAATCACAGTGTTTGAAGTCTGAGGTTTAGGCTCACGATGGAACTATAATATCAACATCACACCTGACAAATACTGAAACCTTAAACATCAATAATCGGCGCAGTGTGAACTACGGGATTAACTTTGTAACACTCCAACATTGATTACTGTGGAGTTCAATATCTCTGGATTCTAAACATTGTGTTGTACTACCTTATTGAGAACAGACGCTTTTCTACAAGCATCAGAGACACACTGGCATGGCAGGAAAAATTGAGGCTCATCTAGACAGAATAAAAATTCATTTGGATTTTTGAGCCAGAGCCATAATGACCAAATGAGTGACATCAGATGTGCAAGTAAGCTGGAGTCACATTTAGAGCTGGATCACATTTGTAGTAATTACTGTTTATCTTATATGAGCTGGTTTTATTCCGGCTGGATGTGCTTCACCATAGTTTTTCAGCTGTGGGTTGCAGTTTGGGGAGGTATATGGAGTGTGTTTTAGATTTTACAACATTGTGCAACTGGGTAATCAATGTGGCCTTTATCTGAGTCACAGATGGCCTACATTGTAGCCTGATTCACACTGCAGAGCATACACTACCTCTATAGGTGGGAACTGCCCTGACAGTTTGTGAACTATTGTGTTAGTAGGTTCAGCACTGATATTGGTGGGCTGGTAGCCTGCATTGCTTGTTAGCTACATTAGCATCATAGATTCAGCGTGAAACTAAAGAAATAATATGCCAGCCAAAGAAATGTTAAGTGTATTTGAGTTATTGAGAAACATATGTGAAGGAGTGCACATTATTTGTCAAACATTGTACTGCATTAT
Organism: Ladigesia roloffi; assembly: GCA_037577295.1. Classification (NCBI taxonomy): domain Eukaryota; kingdom Metazoa; phylum Chordata; class Actinopteri; order Characiformes; family Alestidae; genus Ladigesia; species Ladigesia roloffi. The sequence goes on along the minus strand of JBBKCR010074536.1, from coordinate 5,523 downwards.
ACGCTGTTAAAAAGCCTATAAAATCTCTTTCTGCCTCACGTATCACTCTTCTTAACACACGTCTGTTTACCACTCAGACAGTGGCTCTTAGTGTTTAAGAATGAAGAATAACGTCTGATATTTGAATCCACAGGAAAGACGACCTGAATCACAGCCAAGTAAGTACTGGAGAATAAGGAAACGTAACACACTGAACTCTGACTTCAGCATAATACTGATCTCACAGACTTCAACCAGAACTTAGAAGTAAATGTTGATTTAAAACACAGTTTCAGGTTCTGTCCCTCAGTCATGCACAGAACCAGGAAGAGTTTTGACATTTCATCGGACAGTAAATGTTCCTTCCTCATTCCAGATTGTATTTTAACACCCGTATGAAACTAATAAGCGGAGACTCCCTGAAATATGACAGGATTGAAAGAAGCTACCCACCATTAAATACCCAACCAATCAGATGCTGACACTTTACCTAACTAAACACGGAGAATGGAAATTAGTGTTGAAAACCTTGATGCTGTTTACCATCTTTAGTGTAAAGGACATTAACATTGTTATTAAAAATGTGACCTGAATTGTTGGACATAACTCAACAGAACTGAAACATCCCGAGTGTCCAATTTCTCTAAAAGAACTGAAGCTGCATTCAAATGAATAAAAAATATTTTCAAACAAATAGCCACCTTGCTCCTGACCCTGGTGAAGTAGAAGCAGTTCAGAGAATAGATAGCTGATTAATATTAAAGTATCCTAATAACAAAAGAATACATCATAACCATTGCTTCTAACAAATGACCACTACACACATGGCAGTTTGTCTCTCGGAGATGTCCATTTTAATCCATCATTCTATATTTTATACAGGAGATAAGAAGAGAATATCTTCTACAGTGGAACAGAGAGCTCTGTCTGTGAACAGGAAAGACACAGAAAGAGCAAATACAGGTTTGCTTTACCTTGGATAAGTCTTAATCAAACCAAAAGCACACAGAACCTCTTATTTGAGTTAATATCTGAAAGAAGGGCTTTGTTTATTTTCTCCTTTTCTGATAATTTTAACACATTTATCCACAATGTCTGTAAAACCTGTAGAAATGTGGTTCTCAGCTCCGATCCTCTGGAGGCCACTGGAGTTCCTCCACTAAAACTCATTCAACAATGTGGTTTTCAGCTCCAGTTTTGTAAATGTTTGAAGCTCATCTGTCCTCATCAGGCATTAAATGAGCTGGATTAGGATTCAGAGACATTTTATTGAAGAAAGTTGTGTTTTATATAGAAAATGAGTTTAGAGGAACTCACGCAGATGAAGTGTTGACTAAACAGAGAGCTAAGAGAGACATCCTGGGAAAGAAGGAAAATCTATTATCAAGCATTTAATGGGTTGGATAAGGATTATGAGACTTTTCTTTCAGGACAGTGCTGTTTTTATACAGGAATTGAGACTGATGGAGTTCAGATAGGTAAAGTGTCGACTCAACACAGACCTGGGACAGATGCATCCTGGGCAAGACAATATACAGGTATGTTTTAACTTGGAATGAGATTTATTGTAAATCTATTGCACTGGAAAGATCATCGGTCTATAAACCACTTCATGAGTTGAATCCGTTGTACCAAAGCAGGGACTTGTTCAGGACAGTGTGTCCTCAGGATCATTTAAACTGTTTTGGTCTTTAATCTCCTTCGTTTCTCCTTCCTGTATATGCATAGACTTATACTTTCGCCTCTATCAGCATGTGACTGATTTAATCATTGATTTTAGGAAATATACTTAATTTGTTTGAAGAAATGAAGGTGGTTTTATGTTTGTATTCACTGTAGTTAAGTGTTCTGTGCAGTGAATTTGAAGGCGCTGTATTATAAACCATCACTGAGGTCATATGAGCTCTGCAGCATCCAGATAACATGAATATATTTTATCTCAACCTGCAGTTAATTTGATCAACTTTCCTTTCAAACCAGTGTTCGTTATTTTGATACAGAACATTTGAATAGAAACTCAGAAAACAGGCAGACTGAAGTGAGGGATGCACCTGGGAGTGGGATATCCAAAGGAAGAGAAAAACAAAGTAAGTTTCAAATGTAAACGACATAACTGTTTACCTTAGTATTTAGATTTCTAAGACGTTTCCAAATCCAACTGTCATGATTAATGCAAATGTAAATTTGATATTTTAATGATCCAGGGAGGAGAGAATGTCAAGAGAAAGGATGGAGCATTTGTGAGGGAGTAGTGATGTGTCGCTAGCGAAGGAGCCGACTCTAAGAGCCGAAACTGTAGCAAATGGGAAGAGCCAACTCCCAGCGAGTGAGAGCCGCTCCCCACTTTATTTAATTTCTCTGTTCCGCTCTCACTCTCAGGGACTCGGGGGCTGCCGGGGGTGTGGTGAGGCTCCAGTGGGCCGGAGCTGATCTGAGAACAGTGCTGGCTGGGCTCTCCGGAACTGAGTGAGACTCTAGTTGTGTTGAGCAGCAGGTCTGAGTTAAGTGTGTTGAGCAGCAGGTCTGAGTTGAGTGTGTCAGGCGGTCGGGAAGGGGGAGGACTGTGCATTGGTGCGACATCAGTCCCGTCAGAGAGAGTTTTCTCAAAAACAGGGCAGATACTAACCGAGAAGAGAAACCGCATCAGCCCATCCAAGCTGAGGCTTTTCATCTTTCTGAATATTAACTTGCACTGAGGACAGAGTTACTGAGTTTACTGAGTTTGTTTTTTTTTGTTCTATTTGTTTGCAGTGCTGTTCTGTGTATTTGTGTATTTGTTTGTAGTTAAAAGTTTGATTAAAATAGTAAACAAAAGTAAGAATGCCTGCTTTTGTAACAGAACAAATACACAAAATTAGGCAGTTCTATAGCTTCTCATAAAAAACTAAACACAAAAGGGTTTATATCAACTAACAAAGCATTCTAATTTGCCATGTTAGGCTAAAATATGAAGCTACAGGTGATAATAGACTAAGAGCCATTTAAGTTGAATGAGCCATCACTAAAATGGTGCAAACATGCAGCTCTGCTGTAAACTTTTAGTCTGTGTACCTCTACTCTAAACCCACAAAAACATCCCCAACACAACCCAAGACACACATAAACACACCAAATACACACTAACTCACTCTACCCCCCAACTACATGAAATAACCCCCCAATTACAACACAGAGTAACAATAACAGTGAGGAGGCAGGAGCAATGCATGCTGGGATAGCCCTCCCCAGCCCAACCCCGCTACAATATTAAGATACTGCTGTTTTTATACAGAAACTGAGATTAGAGGAGCTTATACAGATACAGGGTGGGTTCAGCAGGGAGCTGAAAGAAAGGAATCCGGGGCATAGTCTACTGCCCCTTAAAGATCATCTGTCCATTAGTTCATTATTCATTATCTTTACACAGGAGATAAGAAGAGAATATCTCCTGTAGTGGACCAGGGAGCTCGGACCTCGGGCAGGACAGACACAGAAAGAACAAATACAGGTTTGCTTTACCTTGGATACGTCTTGATCAAACAATAAGCACAAAGAGTTCATCTCTAAAAGAGGCGCAGTGTGTATCATTTCATATTCAGATAATTTTATCATCACTGATGTTTTAACACATTTATCCGCACTGTCTAAAAAAACCCTGTAGAACTGTGGTTCTCAGCTCCAGGTTTAGCAGTTAGAACAGGATTTGGAGAATTTTATTTAAGACCATGTTTTTAATACAGCAGTTGGGACAGGAGCATCCCAGGAAATAGGTTATACAGGTTAGTGGTTTTAATGTTGTGGCTGATTGGTGTATGTTACATTTTCAAAAGCATTTTGACAGGTAATGTTTCTATCCAGACCAAAGATGTTCAGTAGGGTTTTAGTCAGAGATCTGTGCAGACCACTGGAGTTCCTCCACAGTAACCCATCCAACAATGTGGTTTTCAGCTCCACTTCTGTAGATGCTCTGCCCTACGAAGCTCATCTGTCCTTATCAAGAATTTTATGAGCTGGATTAGGATTGGGAGACTTTTTATTGAAGAATTTTGTGTTTTTATACAGAAAATGAGACTAGAGAATCTCATGTAGAACAAGTTTTGACTGATCAGAGAGTTAGGAGAGAAACATAAAGATCGTCTGTCCATTATGAAGCACTTCATTAGTGGGATCAGATGTATTGAAGCAGGGAATTATTCATACAGATTATTTTTATACAGATACTCCGATTAGAGGAAAAGGGCAGCAGAGGAGAGAGAGGCCTTTGTCTGGGAGTGGAAACACCAGTGAAGGAAAAAACTACAGTAAGTTTCAGGGCTAAGCCTCTATTACGTATTATTTTAACAGTCAAATTATTTGTACTTTAAATACCATTTCAAACATTTATTTTCATGTTTGTGGTTGTGATTGTATTATAGGACATAATTCAGAAAGACCTGACAGAGGGCGAACTGAAGGCACTCCAACATCTTATCAGGAAACACTTGGTGAGTTTCAACATCATCTGTGGAATAAAGATATTATAAACTAATAATATCTTTATGTAATTATATGGGCTCATTATAGCATTATTATAAATAACCTTTTATCTTATCAGGCAAATAACAGGGAATTAACCAGTGATTTAAATAATAATGGTGAATCATCTGTTATGCACCTAAATATTCATCATTAACACTCTTTTGACAATTAATATGATGGTAAAAAAAAATACTAAAGTAACTACTGTGGTGATGAAGTATTATACTTTTGGCTCATTTATTCTCATGTACTGATGATGTTTCAGATTGTATTTATGCAGAAACATGGATAATTCTGTTATTAAATTGAAGTGATAGCTGTACGAGAGCCTTGAAATTTCTTGTGAAGTCTGATTAATAAAAAAAAAAATCATTTTTAACTAATAAAATGAACTGCAAGTGAGGTGTTCTCATAATGTGAAATATTTTGTATGATTTAAAGTTTAAATGGAAGACAGAAGAAGGAAGTCCACTGAGTCAGAGGAAAAAAAAATATTTATGAAGGGGTTGTCATGATTCTGGCAGTAACCACTGGGCGCGCTGCAGGACTGCAAGGCGGGACGCAGCTGCCAGAACTTGGAGTCTAATTACTGGGACTATTTAATGAAACTAGACGTTGCCCTGTTAATGTCTGTTTTTCCTCATCTCCCTTTTCTTTTCTGTCTCACCTCACCTTCTCTCTTCATCTAATCTCCTCTCCTCTCCTATCTATTGAGTCGTGTTGTTATATATAGTTTGAGAAAAACAAACATTCATAGCATGGATATCTGCGCCGAGGTCTCCTCCATCACCCTTAAAGGGATAGCTCACACCAAAATGAAAATCTGATGTTTATTTGCTTACCCCCAGCGCAAAGTTGAAGGTGACTTTGTTTCCTCAGCATAACACAAACACAGATTATGAGCTTTAGCCGTAGCAGTCTGGTAGTCATTTAATGGACGTGGATGGGCGTCAGACCTTTCAAAATAAATAACCATGCACAGACACGTCCAGATTACACCCCGTGGCTCGTGACGACACATTGATGTCTTAAGACATGAAACGATCG
>JBBKCR010074525.1:0-10009 GCA_037577295.1 Ladigesia roloffi | reverse complement strand
ACTAGTTCAAAATTTAAATTGTGAGCTATGAACGTGAACAGTTCACTTTGAGCATGTGTGAACTGAACTTTGAACTACTTCATGAAAAGTGTGAACTTGCACAACACTGCCAATTCATTTCCACAAAAAGGCCAACTGAATCTAAAAGCAGATGCTGCCCCCACAATATTAATACACAAGACTAAAAGAAGGATGGCCCCATAATGAAGATTATCACAAATAAAATTGAATCAAATAAATGGTTAACACATATATTGTTCAACATCAAACTGTTTAGATGTAAATGAAAAGCCAGGTAAATGATGTAATGTCAACAATGGCAGCAGATTATTTCACATGACAATATAATAGGAATAGTGTATATTGTACATAGATAATTAGGAGTTCTGTGGAGTAACACACAGATAACCGTATACATTATGCATTATTAGAAGAAGCTCTGACTATACCCACACACCCACACAAGCCACGAGTCTTCTAGTGGCGCTCATCTCTCTTGCAGTTTTACCCAACTGGCAGAAGGATGAAGTCCACAGTACTGCGGCACTGCAGGCAAAGTTTGGTTTATACACACTTTTACTGCCATATCTTGCGTGTAGTTCTGAAATCATGTCAGACACACATGCCTGGATACTGTCGCCAATTTTAGCCTCAAATAAATTAATGTAGTAAAAAAAAAAACTTTCCTGTCGTTGAGTGAAAAAGAATTATAAACCACTTGAAAAAATGTTCTCTTGTACAGTAATAAGGTGTAATGAGGTAAAGATGCATGTGATTGTTTCTGGTGATGCAGGTGGATGTTTGCTGAAATTCCATCAATGCCAGTTCATAGTTATCAGGAACAAATTCCTTAATGGAACTCTGCAAAACATTTCTGGCTCAGATAAACATACTTTTCTCCTGTATCATGATTTAGATTGTTTTCTTCTGTTTTGACCCATAACCTTTTCAGTGCTGTACACTGTAAGAGAGGGTGCATGAGCAAAGGGGTGCATTTTATTTTTGTTCATTTTACTTTCTTTACCCAAAATAGTAACTGAAGAAACATTTGTAAAAAGGAACAAAGTCAACTTAAATGATGAAAATTTTTTACTGTTTTTCATCAAACACAATTACTTAATATTATTGTTAACATTATTGTCATTATTATTATTATTTGGCAAGTCATTTATATTTATGTAGTCATTATCATACGCAAATGTCAGTCAGTGTGGTGTTCAGGAATCAATACAAATACTAAACCTAAAACAGTAGCAAGTAAAAAACAAGTGTACACAGAAAATCAATAAAGAAAATATTAATAGTGTTATGGAAATTGTTTAGGGATGAGCCGGATACTCAGCTGAAACCGAGTATCCGGTACGGATGAAGTTGTTTTGATGAGTATCATACAAGTAATACAAGTCAATATCTGTGCTCGGATAGAATAAAATTTTCCTTGGGTAGCTGTGTCTGCCTTCAGTGCAGTGGCATTTCTAGACTAAAATAACCAGGGGGGCTGAGGGGGGCCCAGTGTTTTTTAGGAGGGCACACTACGGTGTACGGGCCGGGAGGGGGGGGTCTGCACGTCTGTCAGTACGCGTGTGTCAGCGTGTAGAACACACGTAGTGCCAGCGCATGTCGAGATAAAAAAAATTAAATGTAAATATTTGGCTGTTCAGAGCAGGGGGGACATCAGGGGGGCCAGGAGCAATTCTAGCGGAGCTCTCTCTCCCTCTCTCTCTCCGTCTCTCTCTCTCTCGCTCCCTCTCCCTCCCGGTCATCGGAGTCTGTTTGTTTTTTAAACGTCTGCTGTCTCCAACCAGTTTTTTGACTTAACACACACAGTGACACTTTCTTGCTGTATTTTATAAAATAAATTAAGGTAGTTGTGGTGTAAATAATTTTACAAATTAAGCTACACACACACATACACACATACTCACAGGCTCACACATACCTGGTGTGGAAAAAAAAAACAAACTCTTGTTCATTACATTTTACTTCATAATTGCAACCGCATGTGTTGTATTCATTTTTGCAAAACTTGTTCTGCATATAGTTTGTTTCTTATTGTGATCAAAACCACTGATCTGAAGCTAAATACTGATGCTGTCATGTAGTTTTCTAATCAGCAATAAATATAACAATTTCTGACCAATACATATCAATTGCATGCTTAAAATAAAAGCCCCGCCCATTTCAAGACAAACCGACCAACTTCCGGGTTAACCCCCGCCCACTTCTGGGAAAGGCCCCGCCCAGTCCGAGTACAGATACAGATAATTCATCTGGTTAACAGATACAGATACAGATAATACTGTACTCGCTCATCCTTAGTATTATTATATATATTTTTATTAACATTGTTGTTATTATTGATATTGTCTCTGTAGAAAGCACTAAGCCCACATACACCAGAACTAACAAACTGACCACAAGTGGCAGCATAGTTTATTCTGGTAGGTGTGTTCTCTGTACTGTGTGAGTGTGTGTTTGTGTGTGTGTGTGCTGGTTGGACCACATGCCTTTCCAGTTTGTTCACTGACCCACAAAGAGCCACTTGTTCAGCCCGCCTACCCTTTTAAAAACCGCAAACAAGATCTACACTAAAATCACAACTAAACTAAAATTTTACCAAACAATTAAAACTTAACCAAATAACTAAATGCTCAAAACATGGCAAAATGCAGAGCTTTGTTTTAAGATATATACATAGTTATATATTCTCTCCTACACGTTTTCTTACAACATCTGATAAAAAAAGTATAAATTATGTTTGATTGGTGTTAGACATTAACTGAACTCATTTTTAAAGTCCAAGATCATCTTTTAAAGTTAAATTATGGAAAAAAACATCACAGTGTTTGTAAATTACACAACAATTAGCAGCAAATATGCAGAGAGAGAGCAAAACAAATTGGAACATACTAAAAATAACAGATGCCAGAGACAGAAGGCTGGTTTTCTGGATGCCAATCACAAGATCTAAACTCACCTAAACTTCAGAATAAACCCTCACATCATCCAGGCTTAAACAGACATTTCTGCCTTAAAACTGCGACTACAGTCTAATATTATATGTGCTGTTAAGTAAAGCACAGCATATCCCCCACTCAATTCATAATTTCCCTGACTGCTAGCCTTGCCACTGAGCTAAAGGCTTATAACTAAAGCTAATCCCGAGTGCAAGTCTAACCACTAAGCCACAAAATAATACATAAATCTAATCCTGACTGCTAGCCTAGCCACTGACCAATAGGTTAAATAATTAAACCAGTCCTGATTGCCAGATTAGTTATTGGGCAATATGCTTATCAACACAATAGCACTAGTGTTATTTTATCTTTGTTGACACCCAAAAGTATCTAATATTTTTTTTTGTTTCAGTCAGAGAAAAGAGAAAATGCAGATAAGGAGCAAAATTGATAGCTACTCATTATTTGCTGTTTGCTGTTCTCCTCATTTAATGAGTAATGTCTGTGAGTTGAGTTTATTTGCCACTTTATGATATTTAGGATGCTCAGTTTAAGCAGCAAAGTTAGCCACCTGCCCTCTGTCTGTGCTCCCCCAGCTGAATGCTAACCCAAGTGCTTCTGTAATCTCACCGAACAGGTGCAAGAAAGGATGTTTGTGTTAAGTCCTTAATCATGTAGACAGAAGGAATATTTCTCATGATAGTCATCATGGGAACAGTAAACATTTGCATTCAGTAAAAGATTTAGAGTTACAGTTATTACTGAACGTCACTTACAGTCTGCTGATAAGGATTACATGAAAAATCTACTGTCAAAAGTTTGATCAACCAGCCAATATATGTTTGGAGACCAGATTTTGCTTCTTTAGTTCACTGCTCCTTAAATCATTCATTGGGACCTCCAGACACTCCACATTTTGCCTCTGTCCTCATGTTCTGGAGCAAAACTGTGGCGGTCTTTGAGAATCAGTTTGTGAACCACTGCTTTTGCTTGTGGAGGACAGTAGAAGACAATTGGCACCCAAATCTTTTACTATAAACACATCCCAAAAACCTGCCCAAACCAGCTGTTCATTAAGTTGGAGTCAATTGTTGGATGTGAGAATCTCCCAGCATTATTGAAAATTTGCAACCCAACAGGCAACCAATTTTGTTAATTAATTTAAAATGCTGTTTTTGTCTCATCAAAGAGCAAACAATGTATATTATATCTGTGGCTAATAATTTGTGCTAACAATGAGACAAGAAAATATATTTGGTGACCACTGGCATTCCCAAGTGTTCATTTAGTCTAAACAGTGTGATGTAATGAAAATACACTTTGGTTGTAAAGTAACTGAATTGGCCAAACAAAGATCAGTGCACCTTTTAATAAAATCCCTTCAGTCACAGATAAAGAATACAGTTGTTTGTCCTGAGCTCTTTAACATGTTCTAAATGAGGAAACTTGAGGACTCCAAAATGAGGACTCCAAAAAAGTAAGCCCATTATGGAGTCCAGAATGGTGGACAGAGCTGTTGACGCATACATCTATATACCAGTGGACCCCAGTTTTGGATATGGAGACCCCCTGCCCTGCACATTCCTTGATTTTGCAATTAAAGATAGATTAGTGGTGCTGAAGGATTGTGTCTTCACTAGGTTTACTTTGCGTTTATTTTGAATTTCTGCCAGCCTCCTTGCATCCTCTTCTTCCTCTCGCCACATCTGTCGCTTTAGCCTCTCCAGCTCTTCCTCGTCCACATAATTCTCAGCCAACTCTCGTTCTTTCCTTAGAATGTCTTCCTGTCTCTCTTCCAGGATCCTCTCCTGTTTCTCCCGTATCTTCCTCTCGTTTGGTGGATACAGAGCTGTGGTGTAGCAGCCTTTGCCGTTAATGGCCACCAAAGTCTCAATCTTCTCCAGTAGCTTGGTCACCTGCTCACGGTCCTTTGTGCTCTTATTGTTAAAGAACTGGAATCCGCCACTGCAGCCACGAATGAAGTCCCGAAGATCCTTATCAGAGCTGCCAATGACATCGTTTGGCATCTTCCCCTCCAGCCGGTCGCCGTGTGTCAAAAGGACAATAGCGTACATCCAGATGCTTTTGCCAAACATGCTCTCAATCAACTTGTGCATGTCCTTGTCCTCATTGGTGAGGTTGCCCACAGGCATCACCAGCAGAAACACATGGGGTCCTGGCTGATACAGAGTGATGGATTTCAGGATGTCTCGGATCACCTCTTTCTCCATACATTTGATCTTGTTCAGCCCGGGTGTATCAATCACAGCCACAGACTTCCCCTCAATGTTCCCTGATACCTTCTGGCAGAACTGTGTGACCCGGGCCAGTTGCATGTCCGTGTTGAAGGCATGGAAGCCCAGAATGGTATTGCCTGTAGAGCTCTTCCCTCCCCCTCTACGGCCAAGCAGCATGATACGGCACTCTTCCATCTCAGCTTAAAGATGCATTACAACAACAAAACAAGGTTTTGGTCAGGGGTAATGTAAAAAGAACCATAGCATGAAACTGTTTACACTTTATTATTAAGGAATGTACAAGTTAGTGTAGTTTTAAAACATTTAACCAATAAATGTGTAACCGAATACAATAATATGGTGTTCATACCATAATGCTAATATGGCTAAAAATGTGGAAAAAAAAAACTTGTTCAGACAGTAGGCTTGGGCGGTAATACGGTATACCGCGGGATCTAAAAATAACAACGGTATCAGTTTCAATACCGTTATACCGTCGTAAAAACAATACACTCTGTCCGTTGGCAAGCCGAATGACTGTCCGACCCACGAATGGCATGAGAAGCCTGGATTAACTCTGTTTTGGTATTGACCAATTTGCAAGGTTTAGGGGCGGGATTTGGATTTTAAAACATGGCAGCACACGTGTGTGTGGGGCTGGACTGGAAACCTGCACCAAGATGGAGCCGGGGGATGCCGTGGTGAGCTGGACTGCTCTCCCCCAGTAAAGGAGCGGGTCGTGTAGGCTGGAGCTACACGAATGGGCCGTGTGTTCACGTGCTTGGAGGCTCAGAACACAGAAGCAGACGACCGCAAGAGCTGTGGCGCTCGGAGTGAGGCAGTCGTTCGGCAGCACTATTGTACAGGGCAGAACTGAAATCTCTCACCTAGTTGGAGCAGGGGGACACCGTGGCGAGCTGATCTGCTCTCCCCGAGTAAGAAACTTTAAAGGGACTTTCGTTCACTGTTGAGGCGCACAAGTGGACTGAGTGGTCGCGTGCTCGAAGGCTGGAAACACTAAAGCCGTCAATCGCAAGAGTTGTGGAGCCCGGAGTGAGTCAGCTGTACTGCCATTGTTTTGTTTTAGCCGTAATGAGCTGTAGGGGAGGAGTTGAGGAGAAGCGTGCATGTGAATCTCCAGTTCCAGCCAGCATTTCTGGGTTTTTTTTTTTTAAGAATTTTAACTGGAGACTCTTGACCGGAATTTGGGAGCTTTATTGGGTTTTTGGTTTTAGTGTTTTTTCTATTTTGTCTAATTTGCATTAATAAAGTTTTCTTAAAAGGATATACTTTGTCCTGCTTCTTCCAAAAAGAACCAACCAGGGGTACAAATTCAGTTTGTTTTTGGGTCCCAGTGCCCTTGTAGTCTTAGCCACCCCTCGTCACATGAGCCATACATAGCAATTGTTTATTATTCACGGTAATACTGTATACCGAGGTGAAATAGGGAGGAGGTATGACGGTATCAAAATTTGGATACCACCCAAGCCTATCAGACAGTTTACATTATTCTAGCAGGCACAAGCATTGGGGTAACTGGCTTTTACAATACAATAACTGGCACTTACATTAAGTCCATTAACTTTTTTCTAGCCGCAGCAGTTTACCTTGTAAGGACGGCGATCTTGTTGAATCATTCAGTTCTTTCACATTCTCATAAAGCTCTTCATCGACTGTTGAGGAAAGAAACTTCACTCTTTGGTTGATTTTACATGAAACACTACATTTACAATGAGGAAGTATGCAAGGAGTTCCTTTGCTTGTGGAAAAACACAAAACATTTTATATCTTTACATCTTAGAGTTTTGGAATGCAGTATGGAATGCAAACCACACACACACACACACACACACACACACACACACACACACACTTAGTTTCAACAGACTACTGTCAGGGCATTAATTTACAATTCATTTATTATTCAGTGTTCTCCAGTTGTGAGGACTCAAAAAAGTGCTTTTTTGTGTGCTCAAAAATATGTAACAATTCAGTGAATACAACAAGTAAACAGCAAGGCTTCATGTTTTATCTGTAGGCTTGTAAGGTTTGCAAAGACAGTGAAAGCCTAACTCACAGCATACTGGAGTAGCTGGCAGAGAGTTGGTATCTTCCACGTGAACCTTCACCCCATTCCACTCGCTATACTCGTCAGTCATTGCTCTTTTTCTAAAAGGTACTTTAATTGAAGAGCAGTTTAGAACAGCCAGCCAGGGCTCACATGGGTCAGAAATTGGGTTACATTTACACAACTTTGGCTACCACTCTGACATGAATGTAAACATGAAAGAAAACTGTCTCACTTACAAAATGTCTTTTCCTTCACCGTCCTTTCTTTAAAACTTGATTTAGCTTGAGCAGAATAACAGGAACTTGACTTACCATTTAAAAACACCTCCAGTCCACACACATTAAACACTTCCCAGGAGCTTCAAGCTGTCATTCCTGCCTCAGTCGTTCCTGCAGTGCTCTTGAATGGCCAAAAGGAAGCATTTTATCCAAAATCTGTCACCCAGCATTTAGCCGATAAGGAAGGACTAGGTGTGTGTCAGGGGACAAACATCCGGATGAACAGTTTCAAAGTGAACAAGTTCACAAAAATGGGTTATGAGTGTGGGCTGGATCTTGCGGCTGACACTCTGACAGGGAGTATGTGTGGTATGCGGATTTCTTAACAAAAGAAAATCTGAAAATGACGAGATGCTCAGTATGCTAATGCAAGTGAAAGGGTCAATTTTAAACATTAAAAATTTTCATTTTAAAAAGTCAGGAAATATTTTACCCTGATTTGAAGGGATTGCATGAATCCCTTTGCCAACTCTGGGTGAAGGAATAGCCTTTCCTGCACCCAAGTTCAGCACCCGTGTTTAAAGGATGATACCAAACCAATGACATTCTTGTGCTTGTGTGTTATCACGAATAACATCATGACTGTGGATGAAGGCCTGAGCCAATGTAGTGACAGATCAACACAGACGCAGCGTGATAAAGCCTGACCTTCAGTGTATTCTTTTATCTCCATTTTATTATCTGTACTGAATGTCTAAATGCCAACTGCCATTGTGTCTTATTTTTCTGAGATATGAATTTGTTTTCATCAGTGGTCACTTTCTGAGTACAGGATGCTAATATAAGAATAGTTTTTTCTGGCTTTGTGCCCTGAGGACACACATACACACCCACACGCACACAAACCCACACACATTACTGTTCAAAATTTAAATCTGAAGATTCAAGATTCACTTATGGGTCTGCCACCTATAGGGCAAGATCTAATATTCATGTAGTACGACATGAAATTTCAGAGCAGTGAAGATCTAACTACTGTCAAAATTGGTTATAAATACAATTGTGAGCTTTATTCATGATGCAGGAGTGCCCAGAAACTCTACCTAGAGGTGGAAGAGCTTTAAAGGGATAGTTCACCCAAAAATGAAAATTTGATGTTTATTTGCTTACCCCCAGAGCATCCAAGTCAAAGGTGACTTCGTTTCCTCAGCAGAACACAAACGCAGATTTTTAGCTTTAGCAATGGCAGTCTGGTAGTCATTTAATGGAAGTGGATGGGCGCTTTGGCGTAGGATACGCAAACGTACAATTCAATCAAAAAAGTAAAAAACTTTGAATTAAAATACCTAAAGTACACTAAATTAATATTTTGAATTTACTAAGCATTGTCTACCCTTTTCTTCTTGTTTCAGTGTCAGCCTGATAAATGTTCATGTTCTTAGGATGCTCATTCTGACCTAATGCAGTTTCTTTTCAATGTAACTGTTCATTTTAGGAACAGATTGGAATTTCGTCTTGTAAGATTTATAAGTTTCATGCTGTCATAGTGGTACTTGGGAGAGCCTAACATTTTCTCAGGTAGTACACGCTTTACAAAGTTTGAGAAACACTGATAAGGAAAGTTTATGTGCTTTTGGAAAACATTTAAAGCTGCTGTATACAGAAACTGTGAAATAAACTTAAATCTTAAAACATTCTTAGTATATATAAACTGAACACTCTGCTTCTCTTTACTCCTCCTCACTCCACCAGGACACTGTTTGGAACTTTCTGATAGTTCACAAATGTGGGGGGCACGTACTGCGGCAGTCATACAGACTAGATGGTCCAAAAGTTGACCTACGTACTACTGGCTGAGGTTTTGTGGCTGAACCATATAAAAATATATCATTAATTTAATTCTGTCCAATTAATGATAATAATGCTATGTTGGAATTTTGTTAGAGGCAAAAACTGCTTCAACAGTTTGTTTTGCAGATTCTGTATAGCAGCTTTAATATAGAGAGAACACAACTTCCAGATTGTAAAATTAGGATCTTGTTCTGTCAGTTTAATAGTTTCTGTTTTGCCTGTCACTGACTATTCCCTGTTTGTTTTCTTACCTGGTTCTTCCTGACCTTCCACTTTCTCCTCACTGTCTGACTGTTTGAACTGACAATCATTCACAAATAGATTGTCAATTAGATAAAGAAATTACATTAATATAAAAAAATACTATTAAAATCACTAATAAAAAACCTCTTCTCTCAGTGTACTTTCAATCAAAAGGCAAATAACCAAACCAATTGAACATTAAATAAAGTATATGACTATTTAAACACTGATCCAACAGTATTCTTGATTAATAGATCATGATCTTCTACTTTTACTTGAATGCCCGATCTTTTTTTTTTTTAAACTTCCTTATATCCATTATGAACCTGGCTGTGTTTCTGTGCAAAATACACATACACACACACACACACACACACACACACCAGAAGTTATAAAGTTAATGGGCATCCAGTCAGTTAGCTACCTTAGGTT
>JBBKCR010074514.1:0-10010 GCA_037577295.1 Ladigesia roloffi | reverse complement strand
AGATAGATAGATAGATAGATAGATAGATAGATAGATAGATAGATAGATAGATAGATAGATAGATAGATAGATAGTTGCTCTAGTATCATACGTTACAGTACTCAATATAAAGTTTGTTCTGAATTTTGTTCTGAGTTGGACTGTTGTTCCAGTATAGTCCAGGTGGACTCACAAAACAGAAGCACATGTTTATGAGTTTTATTTATCCTGTTATAGTCCCTGGTGCCTCAGCACACCATTACAAAAAAGATCTTCCTGCTTACCACAGACTCGTACAACTGCTATAACAGAGACCTGCAAAACCCACGGGACCTGAGTCTCCTCAGGAAGTAGAGGCAACCTCATTATTCCAGGCCCTCATTATTCACAGTCCACTCCTACTGGCCACATGCACTTCTAGACCCTTCAACTGGTTACAACAACTGACCCAACAATCCAACGGGTCTTTCTGTTTCATTAATCTCATTCCCCCTTTTTCCTCATTCTCTCTCTCTTTTCCTCGACAGGTCCAGAGTCCTTCAACTCTAAGTCTTTGGCCCTCCAAGCTCAGAAGAAGATCCTGAGCAAGATGGCCACCATGGCCGTGGCCAACCTCCTGACGGACGACACCAGCAGCGGCATCCTGGACGAGCTTTACAAGGCCAGCCGCGAGTTTACCAAAAGCAAGAAGGAGGCACACAAAATCATCAAGGACGTCATCAAGATCGCCCTGAAAGTGGGCATCCTCTACCGGAACCACCAGTTCGGGCCTGAGGAGCTGGAAACCGTGGAGCGCTTCAAGAAGAAGATGAACCAGGCTGCCATGACGGTGGTCAGTTTCTACGAGGTCGAATACACGTTTGACCGCTCTATCCTTTCCGAGCTGCTCCTGGAGTGCAGGGACCTCCTCCACGAGCTGGTGGAAAACCACCTGACCACCCGATCCCACGGTCGCATCGACCACGTCTTCAACCACTTTGCGGATGTGGAGTTCCTCACAGAGCTCTATGGCGCCTCTGAGGAATACAGACTCTGCCTAAGGAAGATCTGCGATGGGATAAACAAACTCCTAGATGAGGGCGTGCTCTAGCCAGCACCCATCCCAAATCTAAACCTTTTCTCTCTTTGACTACTGCAAAAAATGATACAATCGCCCATGGATCTTAGAAATAGTTTGGGCACCATGCACACCAGAGGGCCGGTAACTCTTCAGATTCAGTGGGGTCAATGGTCCCTCAAGCTTGATGAGTTTGATGGTTCCTATGACCCAGTAGGGTCACTGGTTTCTCAAACTCAGTAGAGTCAATGGGTTTGATGGCTCCTATGGCCCTTCAGGGACAGTGGTCCCTC
Organism: Ladigesia roloffi; assembly: GCA_037577295.1. Lineage (NCBI taxonomy): Eukaryota > Metazoa > Chordata > Actinopteri > Characiformes > Alestidae > Ladigesia > Ladigesia roloffi. The sequence goes on along the minus strand of JBBKCR010074514.1, from coordinate 8,681 downwards.
AGATTCAATAGGGTCAATTGTTCCTAGCCCTCAGTAGAATCTATGCCTCTTTAGATCCTGTAGGGTCCGTGCTTCCTAAGACAAAACAGGATTGATGGTTCATATGACCCTGTAAGACCCCAAGGTCTCTCAGACTCACTGGAGTTTAGGGATCAGAAGGGACAGGGGCTCTCCAAAATCCATGTCTTGGCAAATGAAAGCATCCTAAATGTAGGGCTGGAAAATAGGCTGTTGTTAATCATTATCTTGAATTTGGATTATCTTGAATTTGGCTGATGAAATATTGATAACATCACATAACGCTCGAATAGGCAATTGAGAAAGTCCACCAACCTCAGATGTTCCAGAAGCATTTCTGTGAGCTTTTTTGATGCATTCACGTGATCCAATTTTTTAAATCTGATCAGTCTTTAGCCTTAAACCAAGGAGTCATCGGTGTGTTCTTAATATATTTCAAGGCTGGTCGCAACGTAGCAATATAATTGCAATATTATATTGCATTTTCATTGTTCAGCCCTGCTCAATAAGAACCGGCTGTGAGAACATATCAACCTACAGCGCCATTCAAAAGTAGTACTTTTGCCTATTATAGTCTGTAATGCAAGTATTTGAAAAGTTAAAAAGATATTAAATGATCAATTATATATTATAATCATGTATTTTTTTATTTTGGATAATTAAACTTTCTTCAAGTTTTGATTAAAATTAGTGAGACCGCTCGTAAAAAGTTCAATAGTCATATTTTCTTACTGCAGCAGTCTGATACTGAGAAAGATTAGATATATCGGTAACATTTGGGATGCTTTCATTTGACAATATATCCTTTTTTGCAGTACTTCCTCTCTATCTGACTTTCCCTCTGTTCTCCTTTCTCTCGCTTCTAGTACCGGACTGAACATTCATTTTTTTATTATAATTATTATAATAATTATTGTAATTATTCCTTTTTCCTTTCTATTCCTCAAGGGAGAGACGGGATGTCACAATGCCTTGTGGTTGTATCCAAACCTTTATGTGTGTTTGTGTGTGTATGTGTGTATGTGTGAGAGTGTGTGTTTTATTGGAAAAAGCCCACTGTTCTGAGCTCCTATATTCCATTGTGTGAACTGTACATTGTTTCCTACCTGCCTGTCAAGCATAGCACAGCAATGCAAAAGTGGCTGACATCCAGGAGTGGCTTTCTTGTCTGGGTGTGTGTGTGTGTGTGTGTGTGTGTGTCTGGGAACTGAAAATAAAATCTGTTTAAAAAGCCAATCATGCACAAGGACCTATCACTGCCCTGATTGTTCCAGTTTCAGTGAGAGTGCACCAAAAAGAAGGTCAATACCTTCCCCAAAGCGCAGGACAAGAAAGTGGAGCTTTAAATTTACACTCAACACCTGCTTTATTAGAAAGAAACACGCACCAAGTACTTCCACCCACTGGCCACTTTATTAGAAACACCCTTGTTGTTCTTCCACTCAATGGCCACCTTATTGGAAACCCCTGCCTTGTGCTTCCACTTTACTGGAAACCCTCACTTTGTTCTTCCACTCATTGGCCACTTTATTAGAAGAACCCACTTCGTACTTGAACTCACAACATTCGGAGCTGTAGTGATACTGACATGTGAGTGTGGAAGGAGTGTATCAGGCACAGTGATGATGCTGCCAGGTTCAAAGTAAAAACTATCCAGCCAGGAGCAGCTTTGGGGTCAGAAACTGATCACTGATGAAGGCATGGAGGATGCTAACACACACTGCATGCTACACAAACACACACACGCAGCCTCTGTACCGGTCCTGCGTGTGTTCCCCTGAAGTGTGTGTGGGTGTCTGTATCGTGAGCCCAGGGTGTACCTGCACTATCTTTAATTAAACATTCCTTTTGAACTTGCTTCTGTGTCTTTTGGTCATTTCGATTGAGCTAATTAGCCAGCTAGGTCACTACTGTGTCATGTGGAGATGGCTCAGAAATGGCCAGGATAATTAGCGCTGGAATTTAGGATTGCCCCCCACACTGAGCATTCGTCTTTATGACACATCGAAAACAGGTCCTGGTGAGTCTATAATCATGCTTTAATCCCTTCCCCCTTAAGACACGCAGCTCTTCACTCGCTAATTAGCATGACCGCTTCAGATTTATTAGTGAAATTTGGGGCTGTTTCTCCTCTGAGGCTGTATAGAATCTGTATAAGAGTCGTAGCATTCGAAAATGCCAGGCTTCCTATAGTTTGTGTTAGAATTTCAGGACGCGTGAACCAAGACAAACGGAATTAAGTTGATTAAATAAATACATTGTTACCAATCGGAATTATCTTGAAAATTGACTGTAAAAAAGTAAAAAATCCACAGGCAGTAAAAATCAACAATGTGACTGTCAACGGACAAATCAAACGAGTCGAGGCAATTTCTGTACACAGATCACTCTGTGGTCTTAATTAGATTTTGCAGTGTGTGTGTCACAGCTGACCGCTAACTTCACTGATAATGAGGAACGCGGCTGAAGAGAACTAAAATTAGCAACGCTGTCAGACAGAGAGAGAGAGAGAGAGAGAGAGATCAGAGACAGAGAGAGAGAGAGAGAAAAAAAGAGAGAGAGAAAGAGACAGAGAGAGAGAGAAACAGAGAGACAGAGACAGAGAGAGACAGAGAGAGAGACAGAGAGAAAGAGAGAGAGACAGAGAGATAGAAAGAAAAACACATCACTACAGGTCAAGACCCACGACTGAAGTGTGCTGGAGGACACCACACACACACAGAATACGTCAGGGTTCTGAGTGCTAAGTGTGCCTGAGGATCAGAGAAGAGTTACTGAAGAGAGAACACACTTACACACACTCCCTCTGTCTCTCTCTCAGGGTTGCATGAACATTCTGATTCTCTGCCTTCTGCCCTTGCTATCTCTCTCTCTCTCTCTCTCTCACACACACACAGCTCATTTACGAATTCTCTTTCACACTCTAATCAAACAGCTTTTTATCCTGGAGATCAAATTTATCATAGTACAGATACATACATATAGAAAATGTGGTATTTTCATGCATCAGTCCAACACCGCAGCTGCCTTTTACAAATTAAATGTATTAGAAGCGTCTGCCTTGCACTTACACTAACTGGCTATTATACTGGAACCCCCTGCCTTGTGCTTCAACTCTCTGGCCACTTTATCAGAAACACCTCCTTAATATCTCTATTCAGATGTGCATGTTCAGACTCACTCAGACAGCTGCTGCAGTTTATCAGACCCATCAATCCCATTCATCACTGCTCAGTTGTTTCGTGAGCACTGACCGAGCAATGAGAGCAGACACTGATCCCTGATGAAGGTCTCGAGGTGCAAACACACACTCTGCATCAACAGATGGGCTGCAGTCTGTAACTGAGGCAGGGGTTTCTGATAAAGTGGCCGGGTAGGGGGGGTTAAAGCCCTATTTATAACAGAATCTTCAGGGTTGGTCTCCTGGACATGGCCTAGTCTTGGACTTTATCTGCACCCCTAATAATAAATTCCCACTGACTATTCTTTTGAGTCAAGGCTTAGGTTTAGTCTTTGTCAGTGAAACAGGTTCTAATCTTAATCTGCAGCTTAAAGGCAGCAGTAGAAGGGATTGGGCTCTGCTGGGAAAGGGCAGTGCAGCACAGCTCTAATCAGATACGCAGTCAAATGACTTTTCCTTTTGATGTTTATCTGTTACAGTGGAATCAGCTCTATTTGAATATCTTCTGAAGCCCGAACAGTGGCAACCGCGGGTCCAAGCACCGCAGACACCAGGCGACTCCAATGCTAACGTTTATTATTTTTATACAAACATTTACACCCAGGCGTCACATCCCAGAAACACGTCCACATCCGCTGATAAACCTGTGGGGAGTGACGTGATGAATTTTGGTACCAAACCAGTAAACAATGACTGGAAAAACACTTCGATTCAGATTCATCACCAACACGTCTCACACCTGAATCAAACATGTGACCACCAACACAGACTGAAATTATTGTGTTTACAGAACAATTAATTAGGAGGGAGACAAGGGAAGAAAGAGACAAAGAAAGCGCAAGAAAAAAGAAAGAAAGAAAGAAAGAAAGAAAAAAAGAAAGGGCAGAGAAAAAGCAGATGAGAAAGAGAATAAGAAAGAAAAGCAAAGGAAAGAGAAATTGGGGAAGAAAGAGTGAAGAAGAGCGGAAAAAGTAAAACAGAAAAAAGCAAAAGAGTAAAAGCAAGAGAGAAAGAAGAGTGACAAGAGAGAGAAAAGCGAAATCAGGGCGAGGGATGAGAACAAATGAGGGAGAGAGAAAGAGAGAGATACACCAAATTCTTCTTGCAGTTTACGCTCACATGTCCCTCTGTTCACCATCAAACTCCCACTAACACTGTACATCTCACAGACCACCCACCTCAGCTATGAGTCAACAGCAGTAACAGCCTGCCAGATTTATATACTGAACACTATCTCTCTCTCACACACACACACAGAATATATACATGTGTAATCAACATGAGACCCATCCCTCTTTCACAAACGCACACACACACACGCTCAGCAGATCTGGCATTCACAGTGTATACAAGAAACAGATTTAAAGACTTTATGTGTGTGTGTGTGTGTGTGTGTAAATCAGCAGTCTGAGGTGAAATATGGTGTTACCCAGCTTTTTTTTTAATGAAAATACAATTATACACAAACAGTCCACACACAGAACTCCTCTGCACTGACGGCGTTCACTGAAAGACGTGGGTTACATTTGTGTCAGTAAATTTAACAAGTCAGTAAACTTAACAAGTGCACCTAACAAACTGGAGCTTCACAATCTGAACAAAATATCAGCATTGTGATTTTTTATTTCATCACTTTCCTTCAATTAAAAAGACTTCAATATTATTTCAAATGGTGCATTTATTCTACCCATCCATATAGTCAGGTGAAAAAATTAGGACACCCTATGAAACCCTGTGTGTCTGTAACATTTTTGTAAAGATATACATTTAATCTCAATTGGAACAATACTGGCAGATTCATAGAAATTAACTTAACTAAACCATAGGAAGGACTTTTTCCAAAAACGTTTTGGTGAGGAACAAATCAGGGCACCCCCACATTTATTCTCACTCAATATGGCTCAAATTACATACAGGTGTATCACATCCATATGTATATATATATATTATTTGTCATGTATTTTTTAAAAAGTTTACTGTAAATATTACCTGTTCAATGTATAGTATTGTTTAGTCTTATATTTTACTACCATTGTCACTATTTTTCTCATGGCCATCATGGCAAGAACAATGCAGACCGCCCGCAAATCCACCGGTGATGAGGCGTCCAGGAAGCAGCTAGAGCTCTGGTGTGAAGAAACCTGAACGTTACTGGCCCGGCCTCTCGGGACCAACCTCCACTTCCAGAGCTCTGCTGTAATGGCGCTGTAGGAGGCCAGAGTGACTTAACATGGTGGGTCTGTTCAGCCAGACGTACTTGGTCACACACGGGGTTCTTGCCGTGGAGGTCCTGTTATTTTATTTTGTTATTTTCTCTTTCTCTTTACGTTGTAAAATGTAAAGTGCTGTATAAATAAAATGTATTATTATCAGATGCACATGATTGCAACATTGTTAATCAGCATTTTGAAGGAGGTTTGCCCTATTTAAACCTCAGATATTACGTTTGGTGTGTTCTTGACTACTGAGAGGGTGAACAATATGGTGAGATCGAAAGTACTGCCTGAGGCCTTCAGAAAATGACGGTAGCAGCGTATGAATCCAGTAAGAGGTTTAAAAATATCGCAGAAGAAATAGAAGCCATTACAGTGCCCGAAAAATAGTCTACAAGTGTAGATCTACATGCCCAGATCTGGCTGTCCAAGCAAGTTCAGCCTGAGAGCGGATCACATGATGCTAAATGAAGCCCCCAAAGACCCTAAACTGGACCTACAGCAAGCTCTTGCTACTGTTTATGTGAAAGTGCATACCTTTACAATCAGAAAGAGACTTCTCAAGTTTAACTTGCATGGGAGTTGCGCAGGGAGGAAATGTTTGAACTCAAAGCGAAACATGAGGGCGAAATCTGTCATAGAGAACAAAGACAAAGACCAGGACTTCTGGAATAAAGTTCTTTGGAGTGAGAAGTCTCAAACTGAATTATCTGGACACCAGAAGAGAAGATATATTTCTGTAAACCAAATATATGATTCCAGGAAAAGAATCTCGTACTAACTGTGAAGCATGGCGGTGGAAGTTTCATGGTCTGGGGATGCTCTACAGCAGCAGGACCATGCTAGGTGACCATCAGATCATCTACCATGTATCAGAGGGTGCTTGAGGAACATGTGAGATCATCTGTAAGAAAATGAAAGCTAAAGGGGAACTAGACCCTGCAACATGACAACGAACCAAAATACACCAGTAAATCCACCAAGAACCGGCTGAAAGTGTTTTGGAATGGCCAAATCTTAATCCCATTGAGATGCAGTGCGGTGACTTGGAACAGGCTATACACACGAGACACCCCTCACACATCTCTCAGATGATAAAATTCTGTATTGAGAAGTGAGGCAAAGGTTCCTCAGACTGATGGAAGACTGGTAGATGGGTACAAGAACCGTGTCACTGCAGTTATTTCAGCCAAAGTATTTCAGCCACTTTGGCTTTTCCCTCATTTGAAATATGCCATTTTGTTGATATCTTTTTGTTTAATAAGTAAAACTGTTCATTTTTTGTTGCTTATGCCCAAGAAATCATGTTCTTTACCAAACAAAAACAATGTTTGACTTTGATATGTGAACATTTCTTCATAAAGAACTGAATATTTAATGGGCTGTCCTAATTTTTCACATGATTGGTATGTTTTTTTTTAACAAATATTTGAAAATATTTTTACATTTTTAAAACACTCCTTTTAACTTCAGCCTGAATGGGCGGGGCCAAACCTTTGCATAGGGGTGTTTATGTAAATATACAAAATAAATTTTGGACATCACTAAGGATTTCAAATTGTTTTTTGCAGTTTCTTCTAGTCAGAGGTATAGATTCCGATTGAGGAGCTTTGTTGACGAGCTTGGCCTCGTAGCTCCAGTACAAAACTAAAAAAAGAAACTGATGGGCTCCAGTTGATCTATAAGGCAAAGCTGTGTAGATTTGATCACTTTAACTAAACATTGTTCACATTCTCATGAAGTTTGATCATTACAAATGACCGGTTTCATTTAAACAAATGTTTGTTGCAAAAATATGATTCCGCAAATATCTCTAAAAGGACAAAAAAAAACACAATGAAACAAAACATCCTCTTTTGTCCGAGGCCATGGGCTGAGTCATCTACTTCTGGCTGACGATGGGACGGGCGATGAGCTCTTTCATGATCTCGTTGGTGCCTCCATAGATTGGCTGAACACGAGCGTCCGCAAAAGCCCTGAGAAAAACAGAGACCACGTGAGAAACCATAGCCAAAACACAAGACCATGTGATGACATCATCAAACTAGTCGACTCAACTTAAACTTTGCAGATGGAGGAGTCGATATGGAAAAAACGACATTAATATAGGTTTGTCCACGTTATTTCCAAACATTTCTGGGTAGGACGTAATGAATCTGTACTGCTGCAAGAGGGGAGTGTTATTTTGCTAAAAATAACAAATCAGTATCCACCTTAAAGTGCATTTGAAATCCAGGCAATTATATTTCAGATATTTCTAATTTTCTTATATTACCAAAAAAACAAGTGGAGATCAAGGAGGAAAATTTATATAAATGAACAGAATATATGGAGTGCCTAATCAATTTTTGGAAATGGGTCCCTAATATTTATTGTAATTGAAACTCCAGGTTTGGGGAAAGCTTGTTGAGTGGACTCTGGGCTCATGTATTCCATGTCCGTTGTTTTGTCTTGCCTACCCAGGACTTACAATCTGATCATTTGAGTACATTTACATCTTCATTAACGAGAACCACGGCCTGGAAAATCAAACCTAGTGTTCCAGAAAAATGTCCCTGTGAGCATCAACATCTGAAACAGCCAGGCTTAACCAACACTGCCCCCTGCTGGACGCACACCCACAAATGCACCAGAGAATAGTTCACACACCCACACACTAAAATACATACACCAATAACTATTTGTCTATACATATTATACACACACACCTGTGTAGTGTTACACAATCCTCTTGCAACTCTAAAGTTCAGCAAAATTTTGCACCAATGCAGTTAAAAATGAATGGAGGTCTGTGTGGTTTCTAACACGGTCTAAAGGATGTTACACAGCTAATCACAGAAGCAGCAGCGGCTCTCTGAGAGGATGTTCACTCACTTGGCAATGGGAAACTCCCACATGTAACCCCAGCCTCCATGAAGCTGCAGGCACTGAGTGGCCACTTTATTCTGCAGATCTGTCGCCCTGAAGAGGAGAGAGGACATAATAGGAGAGGACAGGAGAGAACAGGGGAGAGGGGGGCAGAAGAAGAAAGGAATGAAGAGAAGGTCAAAATGATGAACACTGATATACATATTATTCAAATCTGTATTCGTATTGGTTAAAAGGGAAAACGATTCGTATTTATTTTTGTATTGTATTTTTGTAGGCCCTCACACTCGCGCGCACACACACTCACACACACACTCTCACACACTCACACACTCTCACACACTCACACATTCTCACACACTCACACACACTCACACACTCACACACTCTCACACACTCTC
>JBBKCR010074503.1:0-25106 GCA_037577295.1 Ladigesia roloffi | reverse complement strand
AGAGAGAGTTGGAAGAAGAGGGAGAGATGGTGAAACAGAGTCTGAGAGAGAGTGAGTGAGAGAGAGGAAGAGAGTGTGAAAGAGTCCGAGAGAGAGATGGAGGAAGAGAGAGAGGGAGAAGGGGAAAGCGGGAGTCTGAGAAAGAGTGAGGAAGAGAGAGCCTGAGAGAGAGTGAGGAAGAGAGAGGGAGGTTGGCTGATGTATCGTCACGTGACTCGCAGTCTCTCCTTGGTAACGCGGAGTGTGATCAGCTGAGAGCGGCGCGAGGAGAGGAGAGAGGAGCAACACCATGAGTCACTTGAACCAGGGGTAAGTACAACAAATACTGAGACAGAACATGGTTTAAATACAGTCTTACCTGACGTAAATACAGCAGAATCTGGATCTATTACACCGGGTCCTGACCTGATTTACATGCAGTAGAAACTAAGTCAAATTCAGTAAAACTCGGGGGGAGTGCAACAGAACCTGAACTAAATTCACTAAATCCGAATCTCAGTCAAATTCAGTAAAACATGGAGCAAATACAACAGCCCCTGATGTAAATTCAGCAAAACATTGGGCAAATACAACATAACCTGAACTACATTCAACAAAATATGGGCCAAGTACAGAAGAAGAAGAACTAAATTCAGTAAAACATGGGTCAAATACAATAGAACTAGAGGTAAACTCAAATACAGGAAAACCTTTTGTTAATTCAGTTAATTCAGTCAGAAAAAACAACCTTATGGAAACAGAGCAGAACCCAAAAGCAGATGTAAATACAACAAAACATAATGTAAATACAACTGGACTGCTGATAAATAATGAGGTAAATACAGAAGAGAGGTCAGTACAGCATGCTTGGGTAGATTCGTACTTCACACCAGCACATGTGATGCAGGTATTCAGTCAGACTGATTACCTGGATAACTGTTCAGGCAGAAGGAAGCAAATTTGCATTTATAGAGTAAGGTATTAGCACAATATTAGTTTATAAGGCACAATATTAGCAAGATATTGCATTCACCACCAAAAGTGCACCTTATGGAGCTGAGCTGTGTTAGTCTTTTTTATGTGATGCATTTAAAATTCTCACCACCACTCACTCAGAATCCCTTCCTTTTTAACTTTACCTTACCAGTGTACAGTTAGAGTCTGTAGCCTGGCTGGTGATGTTTGTGTTTCTGCATTTATGACAGCATTTGTTATACTGGAAAATAAATGATCAGTAATGTCCAGCCTTACTGTGTAGTGTAGGTAGAACTTCAGAAAATGGACAGTTAGTTGACACACCAGGTAGGCGTATTAGTAAAGTGGACAGTGTGTTGGTTTGTGTATTGCATGTTTGTGTAATGAGTCATTAGCAGCTTCAGTAAACTGGAGTGTGTGTCCAGAGCCCAGTTACTGTGGAGATGGACAAACACTGGAGTACTCATTTTCTCTTTGGACTGTTAAATCAAATTAAGTCTAAAGTCTAAAATACATTAATCAAAGTAACATTTTAGACCATAACATCACTCCAAAAGTTTTCATACACTAATTATGAAAATCTTTGAAGCACTTGTTTTATTGATGTGTGTGTTTTTATCCAATATTAAACCAGTATTTTTTCCCATGGTAAAGGATATATTGTTTTTTTTTTTTTTTTAGTAATTTCTCGTCATGGTTTTGAGATTTAAAGATAAAATTTGAAGTACGATAATAAGACATGTATTATTTATTAGAACGTTTATACAGCATCCTCATTTTTAGAAGAATCCCTGTTCATTGAGTCAAAAAACATAATAACCACATTTTATATGGTTTTAATTTATGCTTTTTCTGCTTCCTCATAAAAGAAACATGTTTCTGCTGGTACATGTTAAAAAAAATAAAAAAATAAATATTAACTTGATGTTTTAATTTTAATACATGGATGATGATGAGATATAGACAAATAATATGCAAAATCTGAGAAAAATGCATTGTAATAAATGGTAGATTCGGTTCCGGCAGTTTTTTTTAACACTGCTGTTAAAAAAGCTGCTTATTTGTTATTACAGCTTGGTTCATATAGCAGTACTATCGTACCCAATACAAGTGCACAATACAGTACTTTTGAATTAATTGTTAGATTTTGTGTATAAAAATGTGATTAATCACGGAATGAATAAAAAAAAATAAAACGTTTATTGTTGCCCAGGAGTAATATGTGCTCTTTTTTTTATTATAACCATATACAAATGTGATTATGATGTAAAAACAGTGTTTTGGACTTCTGAATTATAATGTATTTTAAGTAAAGATCGTCCTACATCTGCACATAATTGGTTTTATATTGTTAAAAATGGTGATTCCCACTAATGTCTCTCTATTATTCCACTATAATAGTGTTGTATTTAGTCCTGGAACTCTAATAGTGTCACTAAGCCTGCTAGACTTCACCTGTCACTATGCTTTCCTTGGTCTGAAATCCAGCCTCCCCTCCATGTGAGAGCACTGAAAGAAGCTAATACAAAAGGAGCACAGGTTAAGCATGCCATCCATCCTTTCTAACTCCAGCTGTAATCAGACACTCGTAATGTATCCCTCAGGCCGTATAGTCAGCGCTGGGTGCTGTTGTTTCTCCCTGAGAGTAAAACAGTGGATATCAAATCTGTGTTGGAAAAAACCAAGGAGACAAACAACCTGGCATTTCCAGGAGCAGATCATACATAAATATGGGCTACCCTCAGGAAATCATTACTTCTGCTGATTCCTGAAGTCTGTTAATGGCCCATCCAGAAAAAAATGAAAACATCAGATCATTCCAGATAGATTGTACCATTAAGGCTGTCATAATTTTTCAATTAATAATAGATTAAAATGTTTGTTCTCAATGAATGTGCTCACTGCAGTCTGAGGGTATCCAGAAGCTGTGTTTCTGCACAGGGTACATCAGCTGGATCTCAATATTGCAGCTTTGTAGTTACAAATTTCATGTATATGCAAACACCAATATTAGACATAAATGCCAGACTCTTCATAAGGTCAGATGTAGTGTAGAAACTGTTTATTCCAGCTCATGGTGCATAGGAGCATGCAGCAGAGTAAACAACTGATTCATAACAATATTTATAACCAGGGGTGCACATAATATTTTTGGGTTGGTTCTCAGGGGGTAACCTATGGTTGTTGCTTGGTCTGCACATTTTTTTAATGCACTTAATTCTTAACCCAACTCACAGTAGGAACAAAGTTTTTAGTGCCTATGTAAAAGACTGTTTCTGTCTGCTAAGGGGGGATTTTCAAGGCATAATCTTCACCACATCTATGTGCGTTCATCGTTTGTTTGAAGCCAGCCGACCTCCTGCAGCCCATTCTCCGTGAAAACCCTTTTCTTTTGCGGTCTCAGTCTGAAGTTTTTCTTGGAGGCGGAGGAACACCAAAATAATTGCTTAATGGAGCTTCTTGGATCTTTAAAATGCTCCAGAAATGTCTTCCTTCCGCCACAAAATCTTAGGTGCGCAAATGTGTGCTGCAGCATTTTTTCAGGTTTATTGTTTATTTTGACAGCACATGCGCACCTGCGGACCACTTATGCGCACACCTGTTTACAACAAACAAAAATTGATTTTATAACAATTATTTTTTAACATTAACTTTTTCACTGTTGAAGCCCCTGCAGTGCTCGTTTTGGTGTTCATTTTGTGTCTGTTCTCCTCTGGCGTGTTTATGTCTTCCTTATGAAAGTCTTATTGTTTTTTCCTCTGTCCTTCTGTCCTGCTTTTTCTTTTCTGAAAACTAAGCTTGCCACCAACACTTGAAAGTCTCATACTCTCCATCAACACTGAAACTGGTGTTAAAATCTTCTGTTATTATCTATTGTTTTGCTGTGGCTTCACAACTACGTGCCACTTCGTCACTTGCAGAATGAAATGGGATGTCAGCTATCGGCAGCTGGTGGAGAGTAGCCCATGCAACCAGAAGGTTGTAGGTTTGAATTTTAGGACTGCTAGTGGCATTTCTGAGGTACACTTAAGTAAGGTATCGTCCCCACACACTGCACCCCAGGCGCTGTGTTCCTGGTTGCCCACAGCTTCATTTGGTGAATGGATTAAATGTAGAGATCTTTATGTGGTGTGTTCATGTATGACAAAATGGCCACTTCACTTTATCTGAAATAGAATGACAAAACCTATTGCCAGTGACAGAGCTTTAAGAGATTGTGACATGAGTTCTTGAGAAAAGTGTGCATTTAAACTGTGTTTCATTTTAGCTTGCACAAGTTAGATTTCTTGTATTTTTTTTGGCATGTCAATCATATTGAAGGGTGTTGCATGTGCCAATACTGTCTGTCAGAGTTTCTGACAGTTTTTCGAGAGACACTCTGTCAAATTATTTATGGATTCACGGATCCACATAGGTATAGTTTAATTGCTTTAATTTGAAGTAAATCAAAGAATAAAGTTCATACTTAGCAGCTGAAACCTGCCTGAATTTTAAACAACTTGTATCCCAACTAATTTCTTTCCATAGACTTCTTGGAACCTACAACAGTCTTACTGACAAACACCTGACTGGTTACTTCAACAATGCGAGAATAAGAAGGCATCTTCAAAAAGTGGGATTGGTAAGTGACCAGTTTATTGTTGTGAGCGAAGTAACAGCTCCACAGTGATCACAATGCATTTAAAACTGTACCAATGCTAATATACTACTACTAATAATAATAATAATAATAAATAGGACAACAACAATAATTACTATTATTGTTATTATTAATGTTGTTGTTCAACTTGCAATTACTGCGGACAGTTATTATTATTCATAAAATTAAAACATGAAAACGTTACTATCTTTGCATGAAACCCGTCAATTAATTATGATCAAAAGCTTATTGAATAAAGAGTGTGTTGCGATTGAGAGGGTCCTTTAATTGTTTGATCTAGTTGTTAAACAGCTGCATGTATGTGAATCAGCTCAGCAGGAGTGGGCGGATTGTTCCAGAAAAGGAGTACAGGCACAAACTGATCCAGAGGACGCATCAGAGACACGTTCGAGAATGTCTGGCCCAAGCTATCTTTCACAAGGTGCTGGACATGGAAGTGAGTGGATGTTGGTTCTGCTGAATCAGGGAAATAAACCTTAAAAATAAGGCAGAGATGGTTAAACCATGCAGCATCTACTAGGGGTGTGTAAATGTATTAATGTGTAACGATGCAACTATATAAAGGCACTGATTGAGTTTCAATGGGATATTTAAATGAATAATATTCAGTCAAGTAACCAAAAATAATTCATAATAATTTAACTGCTTGGTAATGAAAGATCACATATTAGCAGCTGAAGTTCTTTGCCACATGGCTGCTGTCCCATACCTGATTAATCTCTTTAGGTAATTATCAGATACTATATATATGGACTTTAAACTGTGGTTTGGGCCTCTGGGAATAGATTAGCAAATCCTAAAATTATAATCCTGTATTACTATTCATATAACTGGTACTCAATAAGGGTGTAACAGCTGAATAAATCGCAGCTAAATAAGATAATACAGATTATTCTAATAGCATATAGAACTGTTATAGAACTGTGCACCCACCCACTGTCAAATAACTGGTCTTCTCAAAATGTTTTAAAAGTTTATAGAAGATTGGATCAGTGCTACGCTCCATGCTCTCTCCCAGTTGTCTCTCATTAGCCATGAAACTCCACTGCCAATAATCTGCCAATAATCAAAATGTTGGCTGTGGGTTTTCACAGCAAATGAGAGACAACTGGTAGAGAGCATGGAGCGTAGCACTGATTCAGTTTTCTATTCACTGTTAGATTAATCGGTGCACACACCCACTGTCAAATAACTGGGCTTCTCAAAAAGCTTATACATTTTTGCTGTCACAAATCAGTGTCTGCTAAATGATGTAAATGATGTAAATGATTAAATCTTATTCTCAAAATCATATTGTTTTTGTACCATCACGTCTTTAGTCACCAATAATATTTTCCCTATTTATATTTTGTCTAAACAGCGTCTGCATCAAATAGAGATCAAGAGAAAACTTGAGGAATTTGCAAGAAGAGAAAGGGTACATAAAATTAAGGTGCATAATTGTTTCTGCAATGTCTGTTATTATTGCATGGTTATGGTTGTTTCTTGCTTTATCTGGAAGAATACAATATATTCATTTAAAATAATTTTTAATATGATGTCTATTGTTTTTCTAATGCAATTATGATGGTTTCCCATAATAACATGATTATTTAATGATTAAATGTAAATGTAATCATTTTACAGGAATTATTATTAAAATTGATTTGATAATTATTTGCTAATGGATTCACACTTTAGACAATTTCCTGTGACAGGGTAGTGCCCGTATTTCATTATAATTTTGGGAATAATGCTGCTCTTATTGTTTGTGGCCAGGTGGAACGTACCAACAGGTATGAGGATGATCCTATAATGATCCTTTCTCCACGGCCACCGACCGGACCGAAAATTTCTCATGCAAGGCATTCTGGGCCTGAAGGAGAGCATTCTGAGTCAACAGAATCAGTAAGAAGATGAAACTCTATACATACACGGCATAATAAGTACAAGTCAGAAGTATCACTTATATTATTCACAATAAATGTTAGGAAGAGAAGCATGTTTACTCAGTGTTAACAAAAGTGTTCTGGGACCATTCGTCATTGAACTGACATTTTTAGAGCTTTGGCAGTTGGCTCAGTTTGCTGCTCTGTGTGCTAAGTGAGTTTCCATGTTTAGCTGAAATTAAGACTGTTGACTCATGGTTAAGCTCATCACTCATGTTGAAGAATGAGTTACGAATTGGTAGTGTAAGCATCAGTAAGTAGGCCTTATCTCAGTTTGGCGCTGATTAGCAATATTTACTTTATCCTATGTTCCTGTCTTCTCTGTTTAACATGTTTTTACTTGCTTTTATGACCAGAATATCATGAATCTATACAGCTAGAATGAAGAGTCCTTAGAGTGTACTCTAATAACTCTAATTAAATCAGGTCAAATAAAAAATCAATAATCTGAATCTTAGCTACATTATTTATTTAAAAGTGTCAGACACTTCTAGTTATTCTAGTTACAATGCCACAACATTAAAACTGACAAGTGAAGTGAAAAACACTGATTAAAATTTCATTACAGCAGCACCTGTCAAAAGATGGGATATGGTAATCAGCAAATGAGAAAACATTTCTTGAAGTTGTGTTGGAAGCAGGAAAAATGTGCAAAAATAAGGATTTGACAAGTGATATACTGTGATAAACAGCACTTCTTTAGAGGTTTTGTGCAGACTTGACAGTCAGAGAGTCAGAGCTGTTTTGGAAGCATGGGTATACAAAATATGTTTTTAATGCAGCAGCTGCAGAACCAAATTTTGCTTTGTCCAAAACCAAGCCCCAAAGCACTGAGCTGTGGGACAGTGGAACTGTCTTCTCTGGAGTGCTGGGGCTCCATATAGTACCTGTGGGAAGAGCTGGAGTGGTTCTTGTGATTCAGAGCAAATAATCCCACATCAATTATTGGCCTCATTAGTGCTCTTATGGCTGGTAATGAAATCTTTTCAGTGTTCCAGTGTAAAACCTCAGAATAGTAAAGGCTGTTAATGCAGCAAAGGGGGTACAATCACCCTGTTAATTCACATTCACTTGATTTCAGAATAAATATTGTATAAGCACCATTAGCATACTTGTTGTGAGAAGATGTTTTTTGGTAATGTTACTGCTATTGCTTTTTGTAGCCAGGCTCCTCCAGACCAAACACGGCACCTGGAAAGATGCAGAGACCCATAAGACTGAAACCTTTGAACAGGACCAGCACTCCAGGCTCTCAGAGGAGAAATTCATCCCGCTATAGGCACCAAGAGTCCTCCATTGAAACAGATCACCCATTCAGCTCACCAGTGAGACCACAGACACACGGCAGATCACTTACACTTGCCAACAGATACACTCATTATATGTCATGTGTATATGGGTCACCATACCACTGTCCTTTCTTGTCAGTACTGTATGGTGACCTTGTTCTAATGTGCTGCACTGAAATTTTTTGTGATGCCTTTGCTTATTTAATTGTCCTGTTACACCCATAAGAGGTTTACAAATATGTACATAATGAAATGAGCAGTTATGAGAAAATGTCTATGGCCTAATCAGGGATTACTAAAAATAAGTTCAAGCAGGTTTACTATTAAGAATTTGATCCCCACTATTCGAAATGTTCCCAAATGTGTTTGATCAGGCAATGCATGATTGTTCTGCACTGAAGCTACAAGGCTAATGTTGCTAACAATAATAAACAGTTATGGGTGATTCCATAATTATTGCATATTCTAGCCCATTTTACCTGGACTTGAGATATAACCAGTAAAATACTTCACAAATGTATTATTTTGTATTAATACATTTAACACCACATACTCAAAACACTCATGTATAACAGATTCAGTAAATGTACATTTTAATCATTTTCAATGTTCAATTGATAATTTTTATTATTACTGAGATGTAGACCAAGGTTACTTTATAAGATAGTTCACTTTTTAAAATGTTATATGTACAAACAATTGATCTATTACAATGTTTAGACTGACACAAAACTAGAATAGATGCATTAGAATGTTCTTAGTGTTAATAAAAGGAAGAAACCATGTTTAAATGCTATATGGTTCTGGATATGAGTATGTTTTTTAGATTTCTTAGACAGTGCGGAAATATTATGAAAAGAATCACTCTGAGTTTGCGAACTGCCTCAATCATCACACAAACCTCAAACCATGTCACTGTATGATACAGTCTCATCCATAGACCTGGATGGACTTTCACATGGCATGACTATTCTATAATAATACACAGACATTGTGTTTACAAGAGTTAAAAATGAGAAACAGATGAAGAGGAGTACAGGTGGAGATCACAGAAAACCTTAATTTTGTGGATACGTGTTTGTGTGTGTGTTTTTGCTGCAGTTGGAAACAGATGCCACAAGGCACCTGACCCTTACAGACTTCTCCTGCACTGTCTCACCATACCGACTCCCCGTGATTAACAACTTTGTAACCCCTGTGCCTCCACTTACCAAGAGAAAGGAAAAAGGACCGAAAGCGAATGGGACACTGCGGGGTCGAAGGTTGCGACCCACCACCGCTCCAAGTGCTGCAGACACACAGGTCAGTGTCACTGTCAGCAGCAGCTGATCTAGAACACTTTCTGAGCCAGAAATAGCTGAAGCTGGTTTTAAAGTGTAACGCGCTTGCCCAGAGTACAGTACTTCAGAGTATTTTTCTGGAGTAATATGCTTGATTAATGCCTTAATAGCTCACTAATACTGATAGGAGTTTAGGAAAATTACAGTAATAATGATAAAACTGTGTAATGACAATAGTCTTATAACAACACAGCAATGTTGTTACACATGGTTAATATCAGGCAGCTTTTTTTTACAATTGCCTATAAGCCCTGTTGTTTAGGAACAATAACATTTTAATAAAGCTCCCCAAATATGTACTAATGTTCAGAAAGTGTTCATCAAACAGTGTGCAATATTCCAAAAAAACAATTCTTAGTTTAAGCTCGATTTTTAGACTAGTGGCTGTTCAAAGATTTAAAAATACAAGAGAAAAAGTAAAATTAAACATATAAACTATGTTTTTATTAAGGTTATTGAACCAGTTTATAGCATCCTGAGAGGGATATGCACATGATACAAAATTTTAGGGAAGCCTGTAAGCTTCTGACTGTTTATGCAGTCAAATATATTTTACAATAAAGTTTTCACTCTAGAATAATTAAAACTCTGTTCCTGTTTACAAACCCCTACAACCAATATCATCTGCACTCTTCCATAGGATGGTACCATTCAGCGGGCGTCGGCTCAGAGTGGTGTCTCTGTGAAGATGGTTTATTTTGGAAAAAGCGTTCATCTGTCCCATGACCTGATGGGCTTTACAGATGAAGTGAAAGTCTTCCAACAGCACTGTGGGGGAGAAAATCTCTGTGTTTACAATGGAAAACTCAAAGAAGGAGGTCAGTCTACAGGGAATGCCAATCTTAATTAGAATTGTACCAATAAAATGTCTGGACACAGCAAGTAGAGTGCATGTTAGTCATAGTCTTAATTATATTTGGTTTTAAAGTCTTATGCTTAAATGCTTAAAACGTGTTCTTAAGACACATTAAAAGCCACTTAAACAAGTAATTCATGCCACTTAAACAAGTAACTTTCTCATCCAGCTGTTTAGTTGTGTGACCATTTGTGGGTTATCTTACCTATTGGAAAAGCATCCCAGGTTATATATCGATATCCGTTGGCCATGTTCACACGTACACAGGTTTTTCTGAAAACAGAGTTGTTTTCCAGTCCCCCCCCTGCATATCAGCGACACTAGCGTCTGTAGTGGTGGCCTGGCGAGTCGCGGGGGGCGTGGTGGTTTGATCCTTTTGCACATGCTTGCTTCTCATCCTGTGCTGTGACTATACCTTTGGGTTCGTTTGATATATATTTATACTTGGGAGCTGACCTCCTGATTCAAAGCATAAGATTGGGTGGTATCTAGTGGGAAGGAATGTTAAGTTTTTTTATACTCATTTTATACACTAATTACAATTGTACTACTTCTGTCCTGTATGCTAGGAAGCCATTCATACAACAGTGATCTAATTAGGGACCAATGTTTCAACAAAAGACAAAACCAAACCAAAGGCAAACCAAACCTAAACAGTTTGCATATAAACAAGATGTTTTTACTTGTTGATGTTGAATAAAGGACACTAGATGCTGAGTTTAGACTAGTTCAGATTTATACAGCACTGCTGGATGCTCTACCAAAGTTTGATAGCACTTGACAGTTGATTGTACAAAAACACCATTATTTAAATGTGACACATAGTGCATGAATTTAATTACTTACACAATTCTTGCCAAAACAAGTCAACAACTCTAGTCAACAGCTGTAGTGATGTATCATATTTCTCTTTGTGCAACCACATGATACAACCAATCATTTACGGTTTTATGGTATTATTTTATTTTGAGTCTAGTATCTGTATGTTAAGTGTATTTTTTCAGAACAAAAAGTTATGATTAACGGAGTGTATGTGTGCATTTTTTTACCCTATGATAGAGACATTCCAGTTTGTCTCTCGTCGTCATCGTGGTTTCCCCTTCAGCTTGACTTTCTTCCTGAATGGTCTGCAAGTGGAGCGTCTCAGCTCATGCTGTGAGTTTAAACACAGGAAAGGTTCACGTCTTGGTGGACGCAATGGCCACTTTGGGTTCGTTGGAGTGGAGGGAGCAACACCTTGCTACAGGTCAGAATAACACAGTGCGTAAAAATCATAAAGAAACTTTTCTCCATTAAATAAATTGCACTTGCCCATTGAGTGTACCTTTAGGACATAATCGAATGCCTAAGACATGCATTGTTACCTATTCATTAAAGGGGCGCTGTGTCCTGCAACTTGAGTATGATAGTTTATGATGGAACAAAACCTTATATATATTTTTTACATATTTTAAATACCAACTTTACAGTGTGACAGAATTCAATGGACCAACAGAGATGTTACAAGTGATGTAATATCTAAATTCTAATTATAATAAAAATACAGTTACATAAACAATGATTCCCTGAGCACAATCTGTCAGCAAGATGACTACTCTATCATACTGAATAAGTGTATCTATTAAATCTGAAAATGGTTTCACCGTTCTTCAAGCTGAACTTTGTATACTGAAAAAAACATAATATGCATTTAGAAGTTTTACTAGAGATGCAGCACTGCTCTAAATCAGTGATCACTGTCTTGAAGAGCTCACTTCCAACCCTGAAGTTTCTTTATTTGTCACATGCATTTATTTAATTTATTCCACATCAAGGTGCCCACTACAGCTTGTGTTCCCCATCATTAGACAATTAGAGGAAAAAAAGAAAGGCTGAGGCAACCGTCAAGTGAAATATGATCATAATTTCTAACCCAGTGTTATAGTAGGGGCTGCAGATTTTTGTCAGGCCATGAAGGTACTGCAGGTGGTCCACTAGAGGAAATTAAAAAAAAAGCTAATTACTTGATTTTATAATAAAGCTTTGTAATTATGCATAATTAAATTGTAACATTTATAAAGTAACCAGAACTTACACAACAAAGCCATGGTATTTAAATTAAATTTTCATTTATTTATTTACTTTCATTTATTTTCTTTGTTTTTTATCTGGAATGTATTTTATGTCTTGTCAGTGGGTAAATATAATGGTTGGAATAGGGCCCATAACCACTTGGGCAAGGGTTCAAATGGAGCAGTGGCTCAGAGTGACTCAGAGTTCAAATGGATCAGGTGGCAGAAGGAAAGCTTTTAGTAAAGAATCAACTTCATCAAGTGAGTCATCAGAAATCAGGTGCTGCTGTAGCTGCAGGTTTTAGGTCCAAACAAATAGTACATCGCCCATTTCATTGTAAGCTCTGCTTCAGTGATAATAAAGGGATTCTGTTCTATTCTATTCTATTCCATTTTATTCTACTTAGGCTTAGTCTTCAAACACTTGGTCAGGGGAGCGCCCACCTTTTTGGATTGAAAAGCTACAGCAACACTTAACTTAGTGCACCTGATGACACCCTGATTGAACTGAATCTGTGAAAAAAAGGGAATAACCACCACAATGTGTGATTTTGAATCCAGTATATGGAGATAAACTTTAAAAGTACACACCAATGAGCCCATCTGTGATGCATTCTAGGAAATGCATCGGAATGCATGTGCCGAAAGCTTAGCAAGTGTTGACTTGATTTAAAGTTCAAAATATATTCTTTTTTTTTCTCGATGATGATATCAGGTTGGATGATGTTTTGTGAATACGTATTTTTTTCTTGGCCAGACTCAAAAAGCCAGGATCCACATTTAATTTTAAAGATATAATATATCTAGATTACTAAATAACTTTATCATATAATGTGTTTGTTTATGAAGTAAAAATAAATAGCAAAATAGTGCATCTAATGGCATGGTCAGATTTCTTGGTTTATGGTGGGATGCAGAAGAATATGTATAGTCTTATGTTTGGGAATGACTATATGTTGTATCATTCTGCAGATGCATTATTGCCATGGGATTGGACAAAAAGCCAACTCCACCAAAGAGAGTGAAAGAGGATCCATTCCTTTCAACATCTCTAGAAAACTCTAAAGAGGAAGAAGGGGAGGAGGAGGAAAAACCTGAGCCCATCCAATCCCTGGAGACACAGACAGATGCAAAAGAAGACGCCACACAAGAGGAAAACAAACCAAAAAATGGTTTGAGTTCTATGATTCAATTATTATTGTTTTAAATGTTGTATTTACAATACCTTTTCTTCACTGTAATTTTTAAACATTTGCATTTATCTGTTTTTTTCCTTTTGAGTCTTGTTTCCTCTAAGGATTTCCTTCTCTTACTCGTAGACAGTGCTTCTTAACACTGGTGACACTTCCACAGTGGGCTGGAAAAAGACTGTTGGAAAAAAAGCACTTTATAAATAAATCTGAACTAAACTGTATTGAAATACAATAGAACTCCCCAGTGTTTCAAGCCTTTCTTATTATAAGTCCAAGCTTTGCCAGAACTAAGAATAAAAAACAAGATGGTGAACTGTGGAGTGGCCACATAGAGTGGCCAGACGTCTCCAAACTTAGTCCCAATCTAGCTGTTTTAGGATGAACTAAGTGCCACACACTTATGGGAACTTCTGCATCATAGTCAAGAAGAAATTTTGCAGAATGAACAATTAGACATTGCTCGAATATCAATACAAAAAAACCTTTTGACCGGTAGTGTATGTTTACAGATTACGGTTAGAATAAGCGTATCATTTGCTCTCTAGACTACGAGGAAGATTTTGAAGCTGATGATGAAGGCCCTGTGGAAGATGGAGCGGAGGACAGGAATGAAACGCCTTCCCTGACCGGGGAGGAAGAGGAGGAAAATGGAAATAAGGATGAGAACAAAAATGAAGTGCCAGAACACAACCAAGACTCAGGCAGCGAAGCTGAAGATTCAGACAAAAATAGTTAGTGTTTCTCCATTCTGTAACACTATTGAACTCTTTGAAGTCACAGCTATTCCCAGCATTAACAAAAGTGTTTTGTTACTTACTTGTAGTTCAGTGAAACATAGATGTACAGATTCTACACTAGCAATTCATACCTTGTTTGTTTTTTGACATCTATTGACATCAAAAGGTTTTGCAAAAAATGTAATTGCGAATCCAAGTGTAAATGTAACATATATAGAATTAATTATATTACTCATATAAATTGGGTTCTCATTGAACTACATTTAAGTACAATACAAAATGACAGTGAATTCTGAGAGTCAAACAGAAATAATATAAAGCAGTGATATTAATGTAGCAAGAAAAGTAACTATAATTAAGTTGGATAGTGTTGTAGAATGACATAACTAATCATAGTAATTAAATGTAACTCTAATATATAAAACATTAATAGTAAAATTGTTTGTTATTGACTGCCACCAATCCTATAATGCTATAATTCATTAAATTTTTAACCACAGATGAGGTATGCTGCACATTTTATCTCTGCTGATTACTATTTAGCTTTTTACTTTTTTTTCCCCCTAGAGATCAAAAGGTCATCATCCATCTCATCTGGTCTGTCGAGCAGCTCTTCCAGCAGTGAGGAAGACCAGAATGATGGTGGTCCAGAGCCAGGTGATGAAGAGAATGTCCCAGAAGAGAATTTGGTTACTGAACGACGTGATTCTATTTTAACCTCACAAAAAGACACAAAAATGGAACAGACAGAAGCAATGGACTCCTGCTCTGTGTCCCTACCTCTGCAAACAGAGGAAGAATCTCAAACCCAAGATGGCATCATGGAAAAGAGTGAGATGGAGATATCTGAAGACACAGAGAGGGATGATGGTGAAGGTGAGAAACTTGGAGATGGGGAACCTGAAGTCCAAGCCAAAAATCAAGAAAATGTGGTAGAACCAGAGAAAGGTGAGGTTCTGAGCACATCTTAGCTGTATGCAACCTGTGATTGGACCTTTTGCTCACCTTCATTGGCTTTCACCATTAGAACTGGAGTATCTATGGCTTGAAATTATTGTGAGCACTTAGAACAAAACCATTTCTGTCAACCCTTTCAGAGATGTGACTAAATCATACAGATTTAAGCGATGAGGAATGGAAATGGTCCACACTGACTTGTCCAATACCTCTTGTTTCCCTGAGTCAGTGCACTGAGAAGCAAATATGCTCAAACTAATTTCGGCTGGGTGAGCCAATCTCATAGTAAAGGATGGTCTTAAATTAGCAAGTAATTGCTAACCAGTTAGGACATGACATAATCAACAAGAATAGCTTTGTACATCAGTATATACCATTAAAGATGAACCAATGGCTGTGGATCCAGTTCTAAAATGATAAAGCCATTTTGATGCTGTGTAATCTGGCTGAAAACTCTACTTCTGTTTGGCTGTTTATGTTTTTTTGTGGTTTGCTGTGTGCTCTCTTTTATGTTCTGCGAGTTTGTTGTGTGATCTGTGTTCCATTATTTTTGATGAAGTGTGATGTGATCATGCTCAATTAAGATCATGATTATGAGGATTTATTTTTAATATGGGTGCACGATCAAATTAGCCATGGTCAACATCAGGAGATTTTTACTCAAAACACAGTAAGCATTATATTATTTTGATCTTGGTCGAAATGTGTTGAAATTTAATGACAAATAACATGAAGCAGGTAAGTGCTACTACTGCTCCTCTGACAAAATAACAAATTTTGCCATTGTTATTTAAAATATCAATTTAGCCAATTAGAGGGCAACTAATGTAATTGATATTGTAACTTTGCAAGTTTATTGTAAGTATGTACTGGAAGTATGTACTGGAAATGTGCTAATGTACTGGAAATGTTTTCACACAGTATAAGTGTTTAAAAAATCGAACCTATTTGGTTGTAAAGAAATTGGAATTTTCCCTAACTGATGATTGGTGAATCCCTGATTTCTATATTATTATTATCATCCAGCTTTTTGTAAATGTAACATATTGTAATACCTTGCGGAAGTTTTACATGTGGGTGTAAATGAGCAATTAAAGTTTTGGGCCACTGAAACCTGAGTAGACAAGAAAACGTTTTCCTCTTGTTTTTCTTTTCTATCATGTTGGCACTTGTGGTATGTTCGACAACAAATACATTTTTGAGGAATGATGACATTTAGAATATTTTTTTGCTTCAGTAAAACAATATCACTCAAGGTCACTTAATTCAGAGATGTGATGATCATTGCAATAATACAATCCTCACAATACAATCCTCCTCTGGCGTTTGGATGAATTTCACATTTAAGAAATTTGTGTTTGGTCTTGTGCTGGTTTGTTGTGACTCTTGCATGGTGTGAGCTTAATCAAATATTGTTTGTTAATAAATGCTTCTAAGCTTACTTTTTGTGTTGCATGGTTGTTTTTTCATTTGTATCTTTCTTGCTAATGTTGTGCTTTCTTGTGCAATCCAAAGTGCGTTAATAAATATATCCTTTTTTTCCCCATTTAGAAACACTGACTGCATGTGTTTGCTGAATGAAAGCTGAAATAGTACTAATCCAGTCATATTAACTATGCATTGCATGCTTCACATTCCTGTTTCCTTCTCCATGCCTAACCCAAGCCAAGTCTGTGCAGGAGAAGGTGGCTGAGGCCATTTTGAACATGGCGGAATGCAGTTCTGAGCCAGAACTTAGCGATACCACCACAGAGGAAGATGAAGTAGCATCCGTTAAGACCATGAAGGAGAGCCCAGGTATTACATTTTCAGGATACACACAATAAAACAAACATAATATGGTAATGCCATAATCTTAATTACATCATTTCAGATTAAGTGTTCAATAAAAAATTATAACGTCTTTTATAAAGTTTGAAATGCTGTTGGTTA
Organism: Ladigesia roloffi; assembly: GCA_037577295.1. Lineage (NCBI taxonomy): Eukaryota > Metazoa > Chordata > Actinopteri > Characiformes > Alestidae > Ladigesia > Ladigesia roloffi. The sequence continues at coordinate 8,208 of JBBKCR010074503.1, read as the reverse complement.
TAGGAGCAGTACCAGAAAGTGATGCAGCACAGCAGCTAGCTGGTAACCAAGATAATATTTCTAAAGAAAATCAAGCTGAAGAAGATGATGTCCATACACAGAAACCTTCAGAGGATTTAGAAGGAGAACCATGTGAAACATTACAGCCTGAGTCAAAAACACATGAAGAAGAGAACAATATAGAGGCTAGCAATGACAGTGGTAAGAGGCGAGAAGACGAGAAGGATGAACAACCTGACAGTGAGGAACAAATGAATTCATCTATAGAAATTGAAACAGAAAATATATTTGCTATGACAGGTGACAATGAACAAGTGGAAGAGGAGGAAAAACCTGACAATGATGAGGTAGCAGAAACAGAGGATTCCCTGGTGCAACCACCAGAGAGAAAGGCTGAAAGTGAAAGTGAAGATGCGAATGAAAATAGAGCCATTCCAGGGGAGGAACCAGAAACAGGAGAAGAGCTGGCGTCAAGGGGGGCAATCATGGAGTCTCAGTCTGTGGATCCTGAAGAAATGGCTGTAACTGACATTGGACAAGGTGCTGGTTATAATACAAGTCAGTACGCTGAGACAGGGATTGAGGAACAAACTGAGAAAGACACAGTAAATGAAGAAAATGGAGGTGAAAAAATTAGAGAAGAAGCATCTCCTGAGGAAGAAGTGAATGAAGAGAAAATCAAGGATGAGGAAATCAAGGAAGAGGTCAGCACAGATAAAATAGAAACAGATGATCAGGTGAATGGAGAAGAAATCAATAATGCTGCTGAACTAAGAACTGATGTTACAGAAAATGAAGAGGCTGCTGAGGAAGGCAATATGGCAGAAAAAGAGATCTCTGAAGACATTGAAGTAACAGAAAACAATTTGGAGGTTTTTGAGGGAGATAACAAATCTGACATGATTCAAGAAAGGGAAGAATTGGCGAAAAGAGAAGACAACACAACAGATGACAATGGACAGAGAGAAACAGAATCTACACTAGAGAATGATACTGAAGCAGAAGATGATGGTAAAGCTAGCAACCACAGCAAAGACACTGAGGAAGAAATGAAGGAAAAGCAGGATGAAACTGATAAAGAAAGTGCAGATAAAGCAGAGGAAGATGATAGACAGAGAGAAACTGCAGAAGAGATATATGTTGATGCAGAAGAAAGTGCAGATAAAGCAAAGGAAAATGATGGAGAGAGAGAAACTGCAGAAGAGAAAGATGTTGAAGTAGAAGAAAGTGCACATAAAGCAGAGGAAAATGATGGACAGAGAGAATCTGTAGAATATAAAGATGTTGAAGCTGGCGAAAGTGTAGATATAGCAGAGGAAGGTAATGGACAGAGAGAATATGCAGAAGATAAAGATGCTGAAGCCAGAGAAAGTGTAGATAAAACAGAGGAAGATAACGAAGAGAGAGAATCTGCAGAAGATAAAGATGTTGAAGCTGGAGAAAGTGTAGATATAGCAGAGGAAGGTAATGGACAGAGAGAATATGCAGAAGATAAAGATGCTGAAGCCGGAGAAAGTGTAGGTAAAACAGAGGAAGATAACCAAGAGAGGGAATCTGTAGATGATAAAGATGTTGAAGCCGGAGAAAGTGTAGATATAGCAGAGGAAGGTAATGGACAGACAGAAAACGCAGAAGATAAAGATGCTGAAGCTGGAGAAAGTGTAGATAAAACAGAGGAAGATAACCAAGAGAGGGAATCTGTAGAAGATAAAGATGTTGAAGCCGGAGAAAGTGTAGATAAAGCAGAAGATGGTAACGGAGACAGAGAAACTGCAGAAGATAAAGATGCTGAAGCAGGAGAAAATTTAGATAAAGCAGAGGAAAATAATGGACAGAGAGAATCTGCAGAAGATAAAGATATTGACGCAGAAGATGAAAGAAAATCTGGCAATGACAACAAGTCTGACAAAGGAGTGGAGGAAAATGAATCAGTAAAAGATGAAGAAGCTGAAGATGCAGGAGAGCCAGAGATAAAAACTGTACTTGAAGACCAAGTTGAAGAGGTAGCAGATGAGAACAATCAAAATGACGAAGCAGAGAAACAGGAAGATGGAGGAAATGAGGCAGAAGTAAAAGAAGGATCGGAAGGTGACAAAATAGAGGAAACAGAAGAAGGCCAGGCTCCGAAAAATGAAGAAGTGGATCTTGAAAAAGATGAAAAGAACACAGAGGAAGTTGAGGAGATAATCAAAGAAGAGGCGACTGTGGATAGTGCAAACCCAGAGAGTGCAGAGGAAGAAATTCCAGCAAGTGGAAATAATTTAGAGGTTGGTGAAACAGAAAACAAACCAGAGAATACAGAAGCTGAAGACAAAGTAGAAGAACTTGAGCCTGAAGTAAGAGAAGCAGAATCAACAGCAGACAAAGATCCTGAACAAGAAGATGAATGCAAGTCTGGCAATGACACAGATGACAATACACTTGTAGAAGAAGTAAAGGAAAATGACTTAGTAAGTGAGAATGCAATATCAGATGACAAAGAAGTTGTTGATGAAGATATGGGTGTCCAAAAAGGTGGAGAAGAGAATACAGAATTTGTCACAGCTGAGGCAGGGAAACTAAACAGAGAAGAAGATGAAAAGATGGACCAAGAAGAAGTCAATGTTCAGAGAGAAGACTCAGAAGTTAATGTCAATGATGATCAGCAAGAGGCCACAGCTGGAAGTGAAGAAATGGCAGCTGGCACAGACACAGAACATGCAGGAGATCAGGACGATATTGCTGATGGAGAAATTGAAAAGGAAGATGAAACAGCTAAGTCAAATGAAGCTGAAATAACTTTTGAGGAAGCAAAAGAAGAGATTGACCAAACAGAAACAGAGCAATGGACCAATAAAGAAGAAGGCGAAATAGATGAGCAGGAAGATGGTGACCAGAAGAAAGAAGTGGAAAAAGCTGAAACAATTTTTAATGGTGATGTTCTGGCTGAGGTCCCTTCAGATGCCATCGCTATCGAAGAAGACCCAGGAGACACAGAGTCAGAGGAAAAGGGTGCCGACACCAACTTCGAAAACAAGGCTAAAGATGATAGCATTACAGGAGATGACAATCAAAACCGTGAGGAAAAACGTGATGCCACTGAAGACGTCAGTGAAGTTGGAGAAGTCAGCACTTCCTCTCCTTCGCCTTCAGAGGAATCGCAGCCTGCAGAGAAAGTGTTGGCACTCAAGAGAGAGGAGAGAGAGTCAACATTTAATGAAGAGGCAGAGCTTCTTGTAACACCTCCTGCAGATCAGGGGGATCTTGTAAGTAACTGGGTGAATATCCACCGAAATTCCAGGTATTTTGAGACATTTGTTGAGCCTTTGGATGACATGAAAAGCCTCACATCACATGAGGGTGAAGGGAGGGTAAACGGAGAAGCTGTAGAAGAGGAAGAAGCAATAATGCAAGATACCAAAGACTCTGAGTCTGGAGGTGTAGATAAGACATCTGAGACTGCCATAAATGAGCAAGCTGACGATCCTTCAAAGAGCAACCTCCAAGAGGACTTGGAGAACACTCCTGTGGAAAACCTCAGGAAGGAGACTGAAGTTCTCGAGTTAGATGCTCGAAGCAATGAGTCTAAAGGTACTGTCTCTGGGTCTGCTAAAAATGAATCGGAGGGTAGGGGGGATACAGAAGCAAAAGACCTTGCATCCACTTCAGAGACACATTTTACAGCCGCAGGCCTCCAAGAGGTAACTGTAGATAATGTCATTACTTTATCAGAGATGCCAGCAATGATGTCTGAAATTAGTCAAGAAAGCTAACAGTCTAAAAGTAGCCTAAGAAGTCAGGTCATAGATCCATAAAAGACAATTCAGACAGATCCAAGATAAACATACCAAACAGTTTAAACAGTCGTTATCCTGAGAGAGTTGCAATTACAGTAATTAAAGGCCTCACAACCAGCACTGAGATAAGCTAGATGTAAATAATGGGTAGGGGCCACTTAAACGTATTACCATCCTAGGTGACAAATGTCTTCTTCAGGGCTGTACATTGAGACATGACTAGGATAAGATAGTGATCAGAGGAGTAATAAAGATACATTTGTCGCCTAAGGAACCATATTAAAGGGAGGTCATTTCGTTTTTTATGACTCCTTTAATGAAGCAGTACTTAGACTGTTCTAACTACTGCAGTTAGCCAGCAATGTTTTGGTCCACTAACAGAGTGAATTGCAGTCTCAGCGGAGTGGCAATCAGCAGCCTGCGGAAAGCAGATACCCAAAGAAGAGTTCGGCACAAATAATTCAATTATTCATGCTCTGTAGCCCTCCTGCCACTCAGCCACACACCAAAACACTTCATAGCCTTCTTCACTCATTGCTGTCTTCACCCAAACACACACGCGCACGCACAAAGAGCCTCCTTCACAAGAAAACTTCAGTGTCTGCACTTTACTCTTTGATCTTTTTGACGGCTTAGTGTTCCTGATAGAAAAATAAAATTGGAAATGAAGGTAGCACTGAGACATGATAATGATTTGAATAATTCTAATGTAGTTTCACAAATGACATGGTGGAGACAAGGATTGTGACCTGCACCAACACTACTTTATATGTGTTTTAATTTAAGCTGTCCTATACAGTCACTTTTTTTCAAGTGTTTTCTCACACTCAGCAGTTATGATTTCAAAATAAGTACGACAGACTTGAGAAGATCTGAAGAAATCATACATCTAATTTAGTTAGGTTTATTGCCAAGATGTCCACTTCTAAACTTCCGCAGCTCAATTGTCGTGATCATTTATCTGCTTTTATTTTATTACTTGTCTAAAATGGAGTGACTGAAAATAAAGTACTTACTAAATGCACTTTTTGTATTCGATGTTCCTCTGTGTTTAGTTTAAAATTGAAATGCTCACAATAGTTTTTTATTCATTTTTATTAGCGCAGAGGCTACACTGTAAACATATAGTGATGAAACTACAAAAAGTTTGGAAAATAAATTGGGAAAAATAATGGAAAATGCAACTGAACTACAAATATTTACATCAAATCACACAAAAACACCTGCACAACACATCGGAACAGAATATAAAGGCAAAGCAATATAAGAGTATTTAGGAAGGCTGCAGTGAATGACAATGTAAGTGTACTTAGTCTGCAGCAGGCGTGCGTTCAGCTGTGAACAAGCTGAGCAGATCATGCATGTTAGGTTTGAGTGTCTGAGTGTGATAAAGAGAATGAGAACAAAAGGGGACAGAATATGAGCGTGTGTGAGACTGATAGTGAGATCAAGCATGTGTGTTCGAGACAATTAAAATGATTTCAACCACCATTACATACTTAATAACAAGTTATTTGAAATTAAAAACCTGCCAGCACAAAATATTCAAGATTAACATGATCACCATCAGAAAAAAAAAGCACAAAACATGTTCAATAGAACATTACACATGACAACAATTTTAACATCAAATACAGTATAAGACTTTGCCTTAATTATACAATTATATTTCTTTTAATACCTCCAAAGCAGGTTGCTTTTCCCCTCATGATTTAAGAAATGCCAGTTCTAATTTTAGACTCATGAATCCATAAAACTGTCCTCTGCATTCCAGATGTCCAGTTTCTGTGTTCAAGTTCAGTTTCCTTCTCTCTTCCTGATCAGGATTTTTTCCAAAGCCACTGGAACTTATAATATACTCCTCGCTTTCAAAAATAAAAGCTTTTGTTTGAACTGAAATTCAGTTTATTTGATATTGTGCACTGTGGTGGGCTACCAGGTAAGTGTACTGTTAAATAAATTAAAGAACGGGGAAATAAAAGTGACATTTTTAGATTAAACTTAGTTGTTGAGGGTCTTGTGTAATTTTCTGTTAAGTTAATGGTTTCTGCTTTTTTTTCCCCTGATGTTGAAAAACATACTCAATAAATAACCATTTTATTAGGAAATAAAATATAGGAAAAAGGTGACTGCAGAATTCTGCACTGTAACACATGAGTGAGAAAAAAAGAGAGAGAGAGAGAGAGAGAGAGATAGAGTGTGCACTCGTGTGTGTTTGTGTGTCTGAAAGATTCCTCAGAGTGCATGTGTGATTAGCTGCTGTCCTCAAAGCTGGCGTTGCCACTGGAGTGGAACCTCATGGTGCTCATGGGATCTGATACGTATCCTAGAGCAACAGCAGGAAACACTGTCAGACACGCTCAGAAGAAACACATCATACACACAACAACTGCTTACCAACAAAACCTTAAAAATAAAACACACTCATTCCCCTGAAGCCCAGCACTCCTCACTGCCTAGCTACTGCATGACACAGTGTGTTACCCTCCCTGCCTCAGAAAGCAGCCTGTACGATACTGATCCTTATGAAGGACTTTGCCGAATCAGGGATGTTTTAGTGACATTTTAGTGTAAAAAAAAACATTTACCCAGATGTAAGCCATCAGTCAGTACATGTTTGGTTATTGAAGTATTCTTTAGTTTTGCGCTGGACTTACGAGGCTAATGTTACTGATAAGCAAAGGAAGCTTACAAACACCAATGAGGAAAATGTCACAATGACTAAATCATCCCATATTTCTCAAAACCATTGTAATGATCCAGACCATGGTTAACAAGGGCACGTATCCTAATTTATTTCTTTTGCATGACCGAGGTAGATTAATGAGTCTTATTTTAGTTTTATGGAACTCAGCTTACATGGCTGAATATGCATACATGCAAATCCATTTGTTGTGACATCACTAATACATTAATTCTATTTTGCAGCTTAGTTTTTATACATGGGCTGGAGAGAGAAGAGTGCACACTGAAAATGATACTATGAAGAATTCAGTTTTCCATTACATGGGCCCTTTAATCAATGTGATAAAATATGTCATGGAGAGTAATAAACCACACAACTTATTTGAGATTGTGAAACAACTTGATTCTGTTTGTGGCAAACATGTCAATAAATGATGCCAACTGGTGTTTTCTAACAAATGAATTTTCTAACAAATGAAGCTTTAAAGCAGGTCCTATGAAGATCCAGGTGCTGGCAGTGAGGAATGTTGCTATTTAACTTACCCTCTGTACATTTGAACAAAGAGTATTGCGTCTTGCTCTTCTTCTTTTTTTTTTTTTTAAACACCCAATGTCTGGGTCAATTTAATTACAACAAATTTAAACCCTGGGTTCAGAAGAACTAGTATGTCTTTAAACTCTCTTGGGTGTCATTATGCAAAGACGATAAGAATCCCATTTTAACATGTGATGCTCTACCACAGTGATCCATCCTAAAGGGAACTAATTAAAGAAAACAAACCATTTCTGTCGATCGGAGGGAACTGCATGTTCCTCCTCAGCTCATCCAGAGACAAGCCCTGAGATAAACGCCGGCTAGAGCTGCAAGAAAGAACAAATAGCGTCTTAAAACATCAGTCACAATGTTGGAAAGGGCAAGAGGTCCTGTTGTCCATTTTTACTGTCCATGTTTAAGAAGAATCTAGTATCCACATTTATGAATAACCTACTCTGCACAGTTATGAATAATCTACTGTCCACATTTATGAATGACCAAATGATCATATTTGCATATAATCTATTGTGCACATTTGACAACAATCATCTGCTTGCATCTGAGTATAATCTACTACCCACATGTATGAATATGCTGAATTTACTGTCGACATTCACAAATAATCTTTTGTCCAACTTTATGAATAATCTACTATCCATATTTAGGATAATATACTGTGCCCATGTAAAAATAGCGAAGACAACAAAATCATCAAACATATGAACATCCTAAACATCTATTGTTTTAGATACTTCAGAGTAGCCCCCTTATGTCCTCATGGAGGTTTACATACTCCATATGAGGATTCAACTGAGATACAATAACATGTGCTTACACCAAGCTGCCTCAGGGCTACTTGGGGACACAAATACATTTTAACAGAAAAACAATTTTTCATACGCAGACATCACCATCACCGTTTAGGTCTAAAAATACACTATATGGATGGAAGTGCTGGGAAATGTTTTGGTCGTGGCCTCTTAATTCCAGTGAAGGACAATCTTAATGCATCTGTATACCAAGACATTTTTGAAAACACCATCCAACTTTGTGGGCACAGTTAGTGGAAGGACATTTTCTATTCCAGTGTGACTGTGTCCCAGTGCTTGAGGCGAGCTCCATACTAGTAATGGGGACGAGACCACCTATGCCGAGACCGAGTCAAGACCGAGTCTTTGAAGGGCCGAGACCAAGTCGAGACCGAGACCATTG
>JBBKCR010074492.1:0-10010 GCA_037577295.1 Ladigesia roloffi | reverse complement strand
TGCGGAAAAAAGAAGGCACACACACACAGACACACACACACACACACACACACACACACACACACACACACACACACAGCTAATTAAAATAGTATAACTAAGCAAAACACATAGAAAACCCTACGAAGTCCAACTCATCTTAGTGGAATTAGGTCCAACCATAAATAATACCCCCCCCCCATCACACTGATTGGTTCTCCCTCATGCCAGTCATGCAGTTTCGATGCAGTTTTCTTCACTTCATTGGGGGTGGGACATCGTAAGATTAGTAATATAAATCAATTCCACACAAGTGCACGCATCACACACAATACACAATCCAAGTTAACCAAAATAATACACAACATAAAAGAAACTGTAGACCAAGACAAATTAACCTGCTCCCTCTTCTGCCTAGTAACACCCACCCACCTCAAAACATAGCAGTCCCTGTTATCCCCTCAATCTCTAGAACAAGCTGGTTTCTGGCTCAAGTTCATTCTAGCAGGTCTCCTAACTTCCAATGGTGTATCTTCCCCCTGAGCCACCCGCTTGGACTGGTTACCCACACGCTATAGGGCACCCACCCCTTATTTATTTGTGACTGGTTAGGCAGTTCAGTCACAGCCTGGTTCCCTGCCTTCATGGGTTGTTTAAGGTCTAAGGCTGGGCACAACGACGTACAATTTTCTCTCTAACCCCTGTCTCTGGTCTCACTTTGTACACCAAACCTGTACCTCCCACTGTCTCCATAATCACATATGGAGCCTTGTCCCACCAGCTACACAGCTTAGCCCCCCCTTGGCGTTTACGAATCCTTCTACAAACCCTCTGACCTTGTAGTAACTGTTCCAATGTCACCCCCTGAACTGTTCTTCAACCGTTCCGTAGCCTTGCTACTCTTTTTATGTACTTCATCATGAGCCAGGCAGAGTTTCTGATGGTGCGCAGAGACCCAATTAGTCACATCCTGCTGGGTGGTAAAAGGTCGTTCTGCTGTTTGCTATCCCGTACTTTGAACATATCTGGTGGAACAGTTCAGACTCAAAGCTAGGGCCCTGATCTGAATCGATGTGCAATGGAAACCCAAACATCCGAATCACAGAGTCCCACACTGCATGGGCTGTAGTCTTAGCTGTCTGGTCTCAGGTAGGGACAGCCCAGAAAAACTGGGTAAACATATCTACCATTACCAGAATATTGTGTATTGGGTCCTGTGGCCTACGTAAGGAAGGACACCTCAATAGGATGTAATGGAGCCCTACGAGTTATCCTCTTCTTCTGCAAGCTGCAAGAGTGGCACCCCAAGTGAAGTCTTTTCACCTCATCTTCCATGTTGGGCAAGTAGAAACCGCCTCATGGTGCGCTTGCCATACTTCTGATCTAAAAGAAGCTGGAAAGATGACTTGCACTACTTCTTCACAAGTTAAGGGATCAATAATCGACAGTCAAAACTCCAGGCTCTTGGGGTAACGACTGAACCTCCTCTTGCATTTACAAGGCGAACTCTGGATAGGGAATCAGCATTTATATTTCACTTGCCGGCCCGATACTTTACTGTATAATTAAAATTTGCAAGCTGGGCAACCCATTTTTGCTCTTTAGCCCCTAATTTGGCTGTATGAAGATACATGAACTACTGGATTATTGTCTGTATACACCGTAAATTGCATCCCCATCAGATAATCCCAAAATATCTCCGTAATAGCCCACTTTAAAACTAATAACTCCAACTTAAAGGAACTATAATTTGCGTCATTTCTATCTGTAGGGTGTAAGCTATGGCTAGCAAAAGCTATGACGTGCTCTTGGCCATCTTGCACTTGGGCCAAGACAGCCCTCAACCCTTGATACTGGCATCAGTATAAAGAAGGAAAGGGTAATTGAAATCTGCATAAGCCAATATTGGAGCCTGGGTGAGGTGGGTCTTGAGTTGTTCAAAGGCGTATTGACAATATGAGGACCAAATAAATCTACGTGAATTATACTTCTTCTTCACTGGGGCCCCAACCAACCGGGTTATTTTAGCAAAACCCATTATAAAATGCCTAAAATAACCTGCCAAGCCCAGGAAAGACTTCATCGTAGTGGGTACTTGCCATTCCTGTACTGCTTGTGTCTTTTCAGGGTCAGGACTTGTCCGTTCTTTTCAACCACATGCCCTAAAAACCTTGATTCAGCCTGTAACCATCTAAACTTGTCCGGCCGCAACTTCAGTCCATATTTCTATAGCCGGGCGAACAATTGGCTCAGGTTCTCTAAATGGGTACAGAAATCAGGGAAAAATATAATAATGTTGTCCAAATAGACAAAAAAAATTCTGTCACTTGTCCATTTAAACAACGCTGTATTAACCTCTGAAACATAGCAGGCGCATTACAGAACGGCATTCTTGGAAATTCATAAAGCCCATGGGGCGTGGCAAAGGTGGTCTTCGGTTGGTCCTCAGGGTGTACCCCAACCTGCCAATATCCACTGGCCAGGCCTAAGGTACTAAACCACTCTGCCTTTGACAGTGTTGTCAAAGTCTCTTTTACCCTGGGTAATGGGAATGCATCTTTAAAAGTGACAGCATTCTGTAATCTCCACAAATCTGTGCATCCTTCTTCTTCACCATAACCATTGGGGCAGCCCATGGGCTAGAACTTTCTGTCACAATCCCTTTTCCCAGCATGTCCACCAACAATGCCATCATTTCTTGATACATCTTTGGTGGAAGCGGACGAAACCGATCCCAGATTAGTGGCGCAGTCCCCGGTTGAAATCTGGTTTTGAACAACTTCAGTGTAGCCCAAATCCTCTTCACTAGCTGCCAAAACTTAAGACCATTTAGCTGATAACCCAGCTAAACCCACCTTCTGTTCTTCACCCAAATCAGTTCGCTGCAAAAAATGACTCACATGTGATGCAAGTGATTCTTCTTCCCCACTTTCAATTTCAATTAACCTCACCTGAACTACCCCCTCACTCTCCCCCTCGGTCCAGGTTTAGTCCGACCCCACATGCTATCTCACTTAATGGGGGCACTTCAATCTTTTTCCAGGTGACCAGGTCATCTGTTGGCAGGTGGAAAAAGCATGTCTCCAAGCTTCCTGTCTCTGTAAAGCCTGTAACAAAAGAGACAGCTCCCCCCACCCACCCCCAAAACAATGCATCTCAACATTCAGAAATCACATTCATGCCAATAATCAAAGGCACAGAAGTATTTTCAGGTCTCACCAGCACTACTCCTCGGTTGGGTATGTGCACACCTGCCACCTTCGAAACTCAAAATTGACTGGCATGAGGGAGAACCAATCAGTGCGACGGGGGGCAGGGTATGAATCTTTTAAGGTGATGGGTTCCCATGACAAGACGGAGACAGGTGTGCGTGTTTGAGGAGACGGCCTGAGAAGCACGAGGGACGAGAGGCATACTGCGGAAGTTTGGAGACGCGGAGCTTCACACCAGTGTGCGAGGCTCTCCTCACGTCATTTGGGTTTTGGCGATTGTTGCGGGCACGAGGAGCGGAGGGACACAAAACAGACTGGGAGTATCTGGTGACAACAAGTGAGGATGCCAGCGTGCACTACGAGGGTCTTCTAACGTTCATCTGGATTTCGGCGGCCGCCGAGACCCAGAAAGAGTGTGAGTATTACGGCTGTAATAAGTTAGCAAGGTTTTGCAACAATGAGCGTGGAGTGTACTGCTGGTTATGTGTGGGGTGTCCCTGGTGTGTGTGTTTCTGTGTCCTAGGAAGCAGTCAACCCAAGAGAACATGTCTTTCAAAGCCATTTCCCTGATTGATTGGGCCAGCGTGCCGCCGCAGCCACCTTACTGTTTTCATCCGACACTGGCCACGGTATTTCTCCAACCCCCCTGACCCTGGCATTACCCATGCAGCACTCAAACTGGCCGGAGCTAAACAGGGTGACCTGCGAGCCCAAGGGACGGGCCTCCTGGCCACCGACACCTTGAGGATGGGACTCTCTCCCACTAGGACCTCTTGCAGTGTGTCCCACTCAGACCCAGGACGGACTTCGGGCTGCACTCCTTGACTACTAGACTAGACTTGAGACTTACTTGGGAGATGGTGTGAGTTCAAGTCTCACTCTTTTGGGTAAGCCTGGTTTTATAAATTAATGCCTGAATTAAAATTTCAAGGCCTTTACTAGATAAAAAGTGTTTCACCTTAGCCAATGATAGGAGATGAAAAAAACTACTCTTTACAACTGTGTGGAGACAAGGGTCGAGATGGACCCTACATAGTCTCATAGGTTGTTACTTAGAGAACATAACTTTGTTTTGATAGAGTTATTACTAGCATCAGGGCCCAGTAGCAACACCTCAGTTTTATTTTCATTAAATTGCAAAGAGTTTTTTGTCATCCAGGTCTTGACTTCACTAAGACATGACAAAAGATGATCAAATGAAAAGTCATTTCCTGGTTTGAGTGGAAAATACAATTGGAGGTCATCAGCGTAAAAATGGTAATTTATGTTGTGTTTCCAGAGAATTGAGCCCAAAGGAAATATAAATGGAGAACAAAAGAGGCCCAAGAATGGATCCCTGTGGGACACCACACTGGATAGGTGCAACGGGAGAAGTAAAAGATCCAAATTTACAGAGAAAGTTCTTCCCTTTAAGTATGAGGCAAACCACTCTAAAGCTAAACCCTGCACCCCGACAACACACTCAAGTCAATTCAGTAGAATATTATGATCAACCGTATCAAATGCATCACTTAAGTTTAGGAGTATTAAGATAGCAGAGCATCCAGAATCAATGGTCAACAGAATGTCATTTGGTCTCGGTACTATGGAGTGCTCTAAAACCAGATTGAAATGGATCTAAAATATTATGTGCATCCAGGTATGAAGTAAACTGTGATAGTACAACTTTTTCCAAAACCTTTGAAGTAAACGAAAGTTTAGAAATAGGATGATATGTACTGCGGGGTCAAGATGAGGGCCTTTCAATAAGGGTTGAATGATAGCGTGTTTAAAACTTTCAGGAAATGCCCCATTTATTAAAGAGCTGTTTACAATAGCTAAAAGAGTGGAACTCATTGTGCCTAAAATCTCTCTAAACAAACAACCTGGCATATGTCAGATAGACAAGATGTGATTTTCATCTGAGAAATTATTTTGAGTAACTGAGAGGATGATACTGGCTGAAAGTTTATAAAACTACTTGTTGAGTGTGCTAGATTAGTGAGATCTAAGTCAGAAAAAAACTGTGATCTACTGTCTTCTATTTTCTGAACAAAACAATCAGAAAATTGTTTACAAGCCTCAGTATTGTCATCAGGAACTGCAGGATTAAGGACAGAATTTATGGTTTTAAAAAGAACTTTAGGCCTATTTGCATTTTTTGCGATCAAGTTGGAAAAATATTTAGATTTTGCCTCCTTAACAGAAACTTGATAAGAGATTAAGGAATTTTTAAAGATTTGGTAAGAAACCTGAAGTCCATCTTTTTTCCACCTGCGCTCGGCCCTCCTACACTCTTGTCTGAGTGCGAGTGAATGCATTTAACCAGGGTTGAGGACTAACTTAAGTTTTTTGCGCTTAAGTGGAGCAACAATCTTTAGAGCATTACAATAGGCAGAGTTGAACGTTTCAACCAATAGTTCAGTATCCATACAAGATGACAGAGAGGCAACTGAATTTGAAATGAACTTGGAGTAAGACTCACAGAATTCAATAGCAGTATTAGCATGAAAAACACGAGAGTAATGAACATTCTGAGAAAGATTAGGCTGAAAATATTAAATAGCAGGCTCAAAGATAACAGGATAATGATCAGAAATGCCAGCATCAGATATTTCTGAGATATGTACAGAGAAACCATGAGTTAAGACTAGATCGAGCGTATGGCTTCTATTATGTATAGGACTTGAGACAGACTGTATAAAATTGAGTGAATCCATAAGCTGAATAAAGTATTTAACCATGGGTTTGGAAGGACAACAAACATGAATGTTAAAGTCCCCTAATACCAATATTCTATCACAACGAGACACCTGAGTTGACAGAAATTCAGAAAACTCATGAATAAATGTTGAACAGACTTTAGGTGGTCTGTAAACTAATACACAAAGCAGAAGGCTATTTAGATCAATTTTTAGAAGTTGCACCTCAAAAGTAATAGAGGCATCAACAGGCAGAAGTCTACATTTGAATGAGTTTTTAAAAACAATGGCTATGCCTCCACCATGTCCACTTTGTCTGGGAGTGCTGTAGGAGGAGCAGTCAGAGGGTGACAGCTCACCAAAAGATGACATGTCACTATTTTTTAACCAAGTTTCAGTCATAAACAAAAAGTCCAAGGCATGAGAAGTAAAAAAGTAATTTAAAATAAAAGTTTTATTTGCCAGTGACCTAGCATTCATTAGAGCCAAATTGACTGGTGGGTGAGTATTTGTTGAAGTGAAACTGCCTGATGGAGCAGCCGATGAAACAGATTCCAGATGACGGAGATTCTTAAGGTTCACGTGCCCATTTTCCCAATGAGCTTTTGTATGCCATCAGCGAAAAGAGGAACAAATAGTAGGTATCGTAATTCCAGTAGCTGAGGTAGTAGAAGCAGTCTTTGTACACTGTCCATGATGGGAGCCCCGATGTATATAGCGGGGCCGGCGAGCAATTCCAAGTGCGATACAGTGATCGAGGAGTTCAGCGTGCAGCTTTGGACGAATTTTAAAATTCAAAGAATGCAAGTCCGAGGATGAATAAAATGGCATATTAAAATTCCACAAGCCGAGAGGCAGTAATGAATTTTGTGAGACCGCGCAGAATGTAGTTAAAACAGACAAGCCCACAACAAGCATCAGAAGGAAAAACATCCTAACACCCGCATATACTCAGCCAGGTTTAAAAAACACGCGTTAGCCAGCACGCCAAAGAACTAGGCCACTTTACAACCCCATTACTTGGCAAGGCAGCCCTTTTTAAGACCACCTCCACCAAGACAAGCATATGATCGATGACCAGCAACCAACAACTGACAGCCGACATGCTGAAAGAAAGTGTTAACTTACTCACTGAGGTACGGTAGAACAGTCGTTGTGTGGTGGCGAGAGCTCGCGTTTGGCAGGCACAGCTTTACTGAAGGTGTTATACAGTTAAGCTTGTAAAATGTTGTGATAAAACAAAACCGGGTGCGACTGGATACAACTCGGTATAAAATTCGGAAAGCAAGCTCGGGAAACAAACAAATTGCAGAGCTCAAAAACAAAAACATACACCAGAGAGCAGCGCCAGTCAGACACGCCAGCGTTCGCTCAAACCGGAACCGCAAGATATTAAACTACTTCCAAAGCAGATGTTTGGTGAGAACCAAGATTTTTGACTACTTAGAGGATTTGTAGATGAACTTCGCAGCAAACAAATGCAATATGAAGCATGTGCACAGTACTTTAATAGGTTTGACCTCACTTTTTCCACAAAGACGCAAATCCTTAACTCAGTGAAGCAGTCTTACCGCTCCTGCCATACACTTCATCAATTTAGTTTCATTTATGTTTTTCTATTTAGATATCATTTTAGTTTAATGGCAATATGGAGTTTTGTATGCAAAATGATGTGGCATTCACAAGTTGTTTTGGTTTATAATTACTGTGTTTTTTCACAAGAACTGTTTTTGTTCTTTCAATAAGCCAAGATTTTTTTTCCATTAATGGTTTTTATTCAGGACAAATATAGCCATTTCAGAAGCACCTTGCTGAAAAAAGTCTACCAGTGTATTTTTTTTAATAAACAATGTTAAATGGCATAATTTAAGTATTTTATTTATGTTATTTCACTTATTTCAGGAGTTTCACAGCAACCTTCTCCATAAAAAACAGCACAACCTGTGTTTGAGGTGACATTTTGCAACTAATAGCAAGAATACCAAGGGATTCTAACCCCTAATTACTTACACTCTTGTACCTGAAAGTGTTACCATGTCAGCACCAGGAAAGAGAATCTGTTACTGTATAAATTCAGCACAAACCACAGACCACCTCAGTGGGAGTGCTATCTGTTCATGAGTTGAGGATATCTAAATACAGCACATTTGACTGTGTAAGGTGTTGTCTAATAAGGATATAATTTATTTCAGTTTTTAATCATTTAAATTAATATATTCTGTCTTGTTAAAATATTAAGAACTGTGTGCTTGCTATTTGTGATTGTGGGATGGACTCCTTGGTGATAATATTCTGTATTTTATCCTAAATCTGAGGAGTAAATACATTTCATTTTATTCCTAATTTTCTGCTTTTCTACAGATTTGCAAGAGTTATGGAAAATGTATCATAAAATAACCAGTTCCTTTTGATTGAAGGATTGAAGGTGACACATTACTCAGCTTATCCAGTGTTTCTTCTTCTTTTGTTGAGTTACCTGTTTATTATAGTATCAAACCTTGGACTTATTGCCCTGATTTCAAAAGAGAAGGCTCTTCACAAGCCCATGTACCTTCTCTTTTGTAACCTCCCTATAACTGATGCACTCGGAGCTACTGTTGTGATTCCTGGCTTGCTCAAAGACATTTTTAAAAAGGAATCTGAGAGGTATATTGGACTGGGCGGTGCCTGTTCCGGAAGTGGGTGTGGTTTAACCAGGAAGTGGGTTGGGTTGTTTTGAAATGGGCGGGGCTTTAACCTGTATTTCATTTTAAGCAGGCAATTGATTTGTATTCATCAGAAATTGTTATATTTATTGCTGATTATAAAATTATTTACATGACAGCATCAGCATTAAGCTTCAGATCAGTGGTTTTGATCACAATAACAAACAAACTATATACAGAACAAGTTTTGCAACAATGAATACAACACATGCGTTTGCAATTATGAAGTAAAATGTAATGAACAAGAGTTTTCATCTTAACATAACTCTGTTTTTAACTTTTTTTTATGATCATTGTGATTTATTTTGGGGTTTTATTTGTTTATTTATTTCCACACATGGTATGTGTGAGTGTGTGTGTGTGTGTAGCTTAATTTGTAATATTATTTATATCACAACTACCTTTATTATTTTTTATAGCAAGAAAGTGTCACTCAGGGCATGAAGTAAAAAAAAACTCAGATGACCGGCAGAGAAAGGGAGAGAGAGAGGGGGAGAGAGAGAGAGAGAGAGGGAGAGAGAGAGAGAGAGAGAGAGGGAGAGATAGAGAGAGAGAGAGAGAGAGGGAGAGAGAGAGGGAGAGAGAGCTCCCCTAGAATTGCTCCTGGCCCCCCTTATGGCCCCCCTGCTCTGAACAGCTAAATATGTAAATGTAATTGTTTAAAAATCTCGAGCTGGCTTGAAAAACGAAACTAACGGTGTGTGTGCAGACTACTTAAAGCTACCCAATAAGAATTTTTATTCAATCCGAGGACAGATATTGACTTGCATTACTCATATGATACTTTTACTCGTCAAAAGTGCTTTAGCCACGTATCCAGCTCATCCCTAATATATATACATATATTATATATATATATATTAGAGATGAGCGAGTACAGCATTATCTGTATCTGTATCTGTATACCAGATGAATTATCTGTATCTGTATCTGTACTCGGACTGGGCGGGGCATATCCAGGAAGTGGGCGGGGTTTAACCAGGAAGTGGGTCGGGTTGTGTTGAAATGGGCGGGGCTTTAAACTTTATGTTATTTTAAGCATGCAATTGGTATGTGTTTACTACTGATTAGAAAACTATTTACATGGAAGCATCAGCATTAAGCTTCAGACCAGTAGTTTTGATCACGATAACAAACGAACTATATACAGAACAAGTTTTGCAACCTGAATACAACACATGCAGATGCTATTATGAAGTAAAATGTAATGAACAAGAGTTTCCAGCTTAATATAACTCTTTTTTTTTACTTTTAGATTTTTCATGATCATTGGGATTTATTTTTTGTTTTTTTTATTTATTTGTTTCCACACCAGGTATGTGTGTGTGAGTTTTTTTGTGTGTGTAGCTTAATTTATAATATTATTTATAACACAACTACCTTTATTAGTTTTTATAAAATACAGCAAGAAAGTGTCACTCAGGGCGTGAAGT
>JBBKCR010074471.1:0-10011 GCA_037577295.1 Ladigesia roloffi | reverse complement strand
CTGGGGGTAAGCAAATAAACATCAGATTTTCATTTTGGGGTGAACTATCCCTTTAACCATCTTACATAAAGTGACATGTAAGAAACCCATCTGTATAACTGGGTTTAATATTACAATAGGAAAGGTAAATAAACAAGACACCCCATAACAAATAATACTATTCTATGAAGGCTAATACAAAGAAGGAAGGAGAATACTATACTATATAGACTACTTCTATAGAAAACGAGTTCTTTCAATCATTTCTGTGTGCCAAAATGCACCAAATGACGTTTATATTTAAGAATCCTGAGATTCTTAAGCTTTTTACTGCAGCAGGGGGACTTTTGGATTTACTCACATGCAGTGACAAGTAATTCAGTAAAAGAGAGTATTAAAATATAAAAATGTAAAACACTCTTTTAAAATGTTTTTACAGTTTTGAGTGTTGTCATTTTTAGGGATAATATCATCGCAGCTGCATAAGGGTGAGTCCAAAGACTTCCTGAGCATCAAAGCCAGCACAAGAACACCCCTATACCTCGATGGTGATGATAAGATTCTGTGTGATCCAAAAGGAAACAAACCAAATGTGAGCTTTAAAAGGGCACACTCAGAGTTTACTGGCTTTAAACATTTATTTGCATTCTGTGAGTTATTTGGAAGAAGCAGTCACTCACTCCACAGTAGTCTCAAGGTCTTCAATCTGTACATTCAGAGTGTGAATATTGTTTTCCTAAAGGAATTCAAAAAAAGATAAAACATTACATTTTTCAAACTTAATACTGTGTAACATGCTGATTACCTATAACTGTGATTTCAAGATAAAAATATCCTGACCACCATAAGCTAATTTACATTTACAACTGGCTCCGCCACTGCAGGCTGAGCATCAGAGGATAATTCCATTCAGGTCCGTCTGATTGGTCCCTCCAAATAAAAAAGTCTAGCTCCGCCACTGTCAGCCTGTATTACCCAGTGTCTGATCCACAGTGTTCTACATATATTTATATATCCACTCTGTACATATATACATACCAGGAGTGTCAGAAGCACTTTTATGTGAGGGGACGCATGGTGGCGGGGTTTGTGCATGGGGACGGGGGTTGTGCATGTGGGGACGTAGTTTGGGAGGTGGCGGAATCGATGTGTGCGTACAAATCTCGTCCTTTACGGGGAGGGCGTGTTTGGAAACCCTGTTAAGTATTAAAGCTTTCATAAAAGAATCCGCTCCACTTAATTGATAGAAGAACACACACCACTGGAAATCAGCTCGGGTTTTCCTCCAACTCACCACATGCAAGTGAAGTGACTCGTCAGTGCACAGACAGGCAACTCGGATTTCAAGTGGTGTGTGTCCTTCTTTATGTTTAGTGGCGTGGATTCTTTAGCGAAATATTCAAGAATCAAGAACACTGGGGGGGGGTCCAAATGAATAAATATGAAATGTAAGGGGACATATTACCCTCAGGTTGAATAGTGACGACGCCCATGATACATACATACACTCTTCAAAACAATTTCCTTCGGGATAAATAAAGTTTTCTGATTCTGATTCTGATTCTGATTCTCTTGTGTGTACATACACACATATACTTATCTAGGTTAACATATACATATAGTTTTTATTCAACTGTTTATGCTATTTTGCAATGACAATGCAAATTTCCCCACTGGTGGAACTGATAAAAAATTATCTTATCTTATCTCAAAACTGATGTGTTAGAAGCAGGAAAATGGCCAAGATTAAGAATCTCTAATACGTTTTGGGTTAAGCAGTGATTCAAGAAAGGACAAGAACCTGTGACATGGGCACACAAGGTATACTGATGTTCATGGGGTGTGAAAGCTGGCCCTCCTGCTCCACAGAGGAACTACTGCACAAATGGCTAAAAAAGATCATACTGGCTTAGTTAGAAAGGTTTCAGAAAGCACAGTGCATCACAGCTTGGCAACAATATTTACTAATGGCAGTGGCAGTGACAAAATAGTCTGGTTCTTGGAGGTCCATCCCACTTACAAGTCACAGGAAGTAAAAGATCTGCAGGTAATATCTTGGTGTTAGATACCACAGCACACATTCAGAGCTCACACAGGTGGGTTTGATGTTACTGATCAGTGTATATGAGGCATGTATAAAAAATGTATATATTTCAATGTGCACGCATGTGGAAACCTTGTCATTCAGCTGTTTGTTAACAGAGCAGAAGAGGTCACTCTTCCTCTCTAGCTGTTCCTGAAGACCATCTCTCTGCTGAACCAGTTCAGAAACAGTGGCTTGCAATACACTCAACTCTTGTTTTAGACCAGTCACCTCCTTCATCAACACATCTGCACACACACACACACACACGCACATATATTACATCAACACAGTTATTTACTAAGGTAGGTAAACCATTTTTGCTTCATGTGAATATGACGTACATGTCTGAATCAAGCAAATACTATACAATTGCTCATTCCGAAGAAACGCTACTATGAAAACCCTTACCATTTCTCTCATCCAGCTGTTTGTTCTTCTCTTGTACACTCTGCAGCTCTCCGATCCTGCTTGTCAGCCGTCGCTGGGTCTCACTTAGAGCGCTCTCTGCATGACTGCTTGACAACCTGCCGCCCAGCCAAATTTAGACACAAAACAACAGTCCGATCATTTACTTATATAATGACCCGAGCATGTAACATCAGTGCTGTATAGCAAAATATGCCTGACAAGATATAATCATAGCAGGCCTGTTTATTACATATTCTATGCATATGTGTCATATGGACACATTACAATTTGCATACAGGTGTACATAAAATGTAATAATTATCTTTAAAAATATTGTTCAGTAACTGCTGTGTTTTATTGATGTATTATTCATAGTATAATGAAAATAATATGTGTGTAACATAGGGATATCATTAATAATTACATTAAAAATCAAGTAATATTCCCATTCTTTTAAACATAAAACAAGTAAAGCAATAAAACTAGTCATTGTTAAAGATTACTGAATGTTTTCGAACTTTCTAAACCACTGTACTTGCCTCAGCATGGTGCTTTCACTCTTGAGGCGGGTGATCTCGTCTTCGCTAGTGGTCAACTTCCTGCCCAGCATGCCCACCTTCTCTTCTAGGCCCATCACTGCCTCCCTCATCTTGGCCTGCTTGCTCTTCTGCTCCCCTCGTTCTTGCTCCAGCTGCACAGACAATCGGTTCCACTTCATTTGCACAGTACCATTGAGATTATCTATGCCTGGTCAAATTATTACCAAACTATCTGGTGATCCTTAACACTGTTAGGATTAAGATACAGACCAGGGATATGTCTAGGTTTAAGACTATGGGTAAATTGTGTCAGACTTCACATCGTCAGGCTTAACATTCCTAGTGTTCATATTATTGTGTGATTGGGGGAGTCCTAATTAGGGTTAATTAACTACGAGGTTAATTTAGCTAACAGGCAAGGAAAGCTTGTATCCAACATTTAGTTCGTTGTGTGAGTCTTCCCACCATTATCCTTTTCTGACAATCTATGATAAATACACACACCTATAAACAAACAGGTCAAATTAAAGACTAAATTCAGGTGTCAACAGGGTTCCTGTTCTATCTCATTTACCAAGCCTATCTGAGATTTTACCAGCAGTTTAAGACAAGTATGTGACGTATATACTATCAAGTCTTGTAGTTCCTTTCAAGCAAATGTATTGGCTGTAAGGGAGAACGTTGTTTAAAGATGCCAGAGATGTCTTACTGTCAGCACTGCATTCTGCAGGTCTTCTACCCTCTGCTCCAGGTGAGCTCTCTCACTTATGGCTGTCTCCTGAGAAATCTGACACAACACACACGGAAAAACATTCAAGACAGAAAACGCCTTGCACACATACTATGAAAAGCCATAAATATCTCTATGTACAGTATTCCCCATACTCCCAACTGGGAGATGATTCAGCTACTTACTGTTTGTTAGTAGATGAATCTCTTTCCATGATTGCGTCATATAAACAACACGTCATGCAGGCTTGTGCACACACGTATATGTGACTTTACAAAAACAATAACACCATAGATGCTCCAAAATGAACGGACAGTGTCGTATATGTTAATCACATTTTGAATCACATACTAGAGACCCTATTGAGATATTCAGCTCATTTTCAGCATAACTGATTTTTTTAAAAGTTAGACTGAAAGTCAAAAGAGACGCTAAATCAGATTTAATCGACATTCAAAGATTTTTTTTGTAGTTTGATTGAAATTAGACCACTGGACATGCAACTCAATGTGGCCAATCAGGATTTAATATGGTATTTTCATAATTCTGTGGAGGTGGTTCTTGGCAATAGAACGTGTGACAAAAAAGTCAGTGATGCACATTTTACGCACAAACATGAGTTCAACTCTTCACTAAGATCTGATCAGAACTGAGGACCTTAGTGATGATGTTTTGTGCTGCTAGTTTGTTCATTTGTTGTCATCATTGTGATTTATGAGGCACATTATGTCATTGTTTGGGATGGGTGTAATCACAACCATTTTAAAACGCTGTTTTATGACATATATGGGCTTTACAAACACAAACGTGGAGCAGAAAGATCAGAATTTGAGCTATAGGGATTGTAATGTAAATGAAGCCTCGCTCTGGCATTCTTCCTATGTCTGTTTCTTTACATTTCAAAGGATTCTCCAGTCAGACTTAAAAAGGCCCCTTTTTCCACTAGCTGGAAATTTAAGAAGGAATCCATTTATTAATTTTGATTACAGGTAAGCTCATTGCCATAAAGGTATATAACTCATGCCAACTGCCCCATTTAAAGGAACAGTACAACCACAAATATCAGGCATGTACAAACTCTGGTCCTGTAGGTCTTGTGTCTATCACAATTTGGTAATTTCCCTACTCAAACACACCTATTAAACCTGACAATTAACACATGAGTTTAGTTGTGTCTGAGCAGGAAAATGAACAAACTGTACTGGACACCAGCCCTCCAGGACCAGAGCCATTTTTATTAACAATAAATTGAAGCTAGCAGTTATCAGCTAACATGATATAATTTCAGTAATGGTGACAAAAACATTTATTGTTTGCAAGACTAGCATCACTGACTGAAGAATCACTTTCATGTACTATTGATTAAAGTATTGATAAGGTCAAACTAGATCTTGTATCATGACTAGATCAGTTGTGTTCAATTTTGTACTTATACTGGTGGTCTATAGACACATAAATGCTCACTGCCCAGATGAATAGCTATAAGTATCATCGTCTCAGGAGGCCTGAAAGTTTTGCACAGTACTGCATGGTGATTGAGGCCCTCAAACATTGTTTTCTGCTTCAAGACCCTCTCACTTCCTCAGACAGAATGCCTCTGTTTCCTACTCTTTAGGTATGGCTTTTTTTTTGGATATTACCTTGAGTCTCTCTCTCAGGCTGTCTCTTTCAGTGCTCATGCGGTGCAAGTCAGTCAAAGCCTCCTCCCTCTCAGCCTCAACGCGTTTGAGGATGCTCTGAGCCGTCACACCGCATTTAGACCCCTGTGATGTCTTTGACTTCATCACCATATGCCGCAGATCTGCTATTTCCTCCTGAGCCTGAAAACACATGGATATTACTAGCAAACCTGCATGTGCACATGGGTATTATTTTATATTTTAATAAAATAGATTATCTTATTTTTAATCATGTGGAACAAAAACAGTTACAACACAACTTGGCTACTTGCATAAGCGATATAGTAAATATAGCATATTCTCCCACTAGAAACAACAATCAACAAGTTGGAAATCTTTCATGTGCGGTGATGTGTTGAACAGCAAGTTTACTGCAGAGATTATCATATACAAGAAGTCTTAAAATGTAATGTTTACTACTAGATTAGTTAGAAAACATTGCTCCAGATTTAGTCAATCAGCCAAGATATGATCTATAACACATCTCTACCAGATATAAAAATCTCAAAAACCAAAACCATCGACTATGATGTTTAGAAACCATCCAAAATGTTTGTTTTTAACGCCTCCTCATCAAGCATGTGCACCATAATATTAAACTGTTCATTCTCAAACCGGGAGTCATGGATGATTGTACTTTAATATGTTTAATGATGCGTAACTCAGCTGGCAGTAACTTGGTTAAAAGCAGGTGTTGATTTTGGTATAGCATTACAGACATGAGGAACAGATGTAGACTACTTAATCCCTGATGTCCGTCACTGATAAATGCTGTAAACAGACTTAAATTTCAGAAGATATATTGCTAATGATTCCATTTTTATTAGTTTGTGGACGGTGGTGGAGGTATATTGAGGACGTGGAGGGGCCTGAGTTATAAAAATATCTACAATAGGGGCCAAAAAAACAGGTGAAAAAGGTGAGAACTGCTGTATTGGACACTAGCTGAGTATAAGAAAGATTGGACAGCCCCACCACCCACACACACCTGCTGGTAGTGCATTCTGGTCTTGTCCCGTTCAGCTGTCAGCACTCGGACGTTGGCCTGGACCTCAGCGAGGTGCCGCTCGTATTTGTCTAACATGCTCTGCAGCTCATCCCTCTCTCGCAACAGTCTCATCAACTCTGAGTCATACGTGCCCCCCTTAAATGCACACAAAAAGACACATACACACAAAACTGTGATTATGCTGACCCATAAAATGGTCGTAAAAATAATTTGCCATACACATATTTAGCTATTTTAGCCACCAGCAAGGAGTGTAGCTTCTAAGGCTAAACTGTCGGTTGTGTCATCAGTACCTGAACGTCACTCTAGAAAAGAGCATCTAGAAAATACGGTAAATGTTAATGCACCTTCACTGGAGACTGTCTGGCTGGGCTCCGGCTGGAGGAGTTTGCCTTGGTGGGGCTGGAGGATCTGCGGGACCTTAGCGTGCTCTTCATCCTTCCAGCCAAACCGCCAAACTGTACACAAAGCAGATCTGATGGGTCTCCACAACGTCCACACCCTGCTCCCTTTCTAAAGAGAGGGAGTGATAAACCTGATCAGAATCCAAAGCATCATTCATTTGATGATTAGATTGCAAAAAGACATACTGCCTGTCTATTCTCCACTGTAAATATGCAAATGTCTTAATTGTCAGATACAATAAACTGGTATCAACTGGAATAGAAACAAGACAGACTGAATGATTTTTCATCTCATCAGTTGACAGTTTTTTTCAAGTTGTAGGATATTTTTATAAGGAGTAGCATAATATTGACATCAAATCTAATTTACATTCAAATTAATATTTGAGAAAGTTAATGGATCTTGTGAGATCTCCCTTCTCACATCTTTTGGAAAAAAGGACCACCTCAACACCCCAACCTGAAGCTCAGTAACCATTTGTGAAGTGTTATGTAATCTTACTGTAGATTTTTTTAAATGACTGAAGTTATAGAATAAAAACATTAGTTTAGGTATAGGTCGAGTACAGTAGAGCACCTGCTCAGGTAAAATACATGGCCCCAGGTTACACATTGAGGGTTGGAAACTATGGCCTGCCTTCTCAGTTTCCAGCTTTTACTGTATAGTCCTCAGTGGTGCATTTAATGTACGCGATTTTACTCCTGCATCCAGTTGAAGGTGATATCCTTAACCACAGCCCTAATAGCAGGGGCACTTTCGGTGATAAAAGACTGAGGAAATTAATGAGAATTAAAGCAAATGTTTTAAGTAAAAGCACTCAAAGCAAAACTAAATGGACAAACATAAAAAAACTATTTTTTTTTTAATGTAAACACCTAAAAATTAGCAACACATAATAAAAAAAATGTGTTTTTGCACAATTGCTTAGCTAAAAAAACATAGATAGCACATCTCTACATCTACTGTATAGTTTACAATTCTACTGAATTACACAGGGTTTAGTCCATCGCTGCCTTTCCCATTGGAGAGGACAGAGGATCCAAGATTTTGGAGTGTTTCTGTGGATTCTGTGCATTGACGAGGTCAAACACTGGTGTTGGACAAGAAAGAAAAGGATCAGAACGTTTTTGGCTCACAAACTCCGTTACAGTTCATTCCGAAGGTGTTGAATGGGGGTTTGAGGTCAGAAATCTGAGTGGGCCAGTCAAGTTCTTCCACACCGAACTCATCCAACCACGTCTTTATGGAGCTTGCTTTGTAATGTGTACATGTGTCATATGTGAACATGCCAGAACACTCAGTGTAAACTTCTCTGCATTTAACCAGCTAGGAACCCAGTGTCTGGGGAGCAGTGTGTGGGGACTGTACCTTGCTTCAGAGAGTATAGGGATGGTACTTTGCTCAACAGTACCTCAGTGGTGACACTGGAAGTCCTGGGATTCAAACCCACAATATTTTGCACAGACAATTCCCCAAACTTTAGGCCACCAGTACAGTTCATGCAGTCGTGCTGGAATAGAAAAGGACCTTCCCCAAACTGAGTCCACAAACCATGGCGTTGTTCAAAATGTCTTGGTAAGCAGAAACACCTAAATCCTGAAAAACAGTCCCAATACTTTTGTCCACTAATTTTGTCCACTGTCCAATACTTTTGTAATAAAGACTAATATTAAGAAGAACCAAATGAACGGAGACACAACAGTAAACTTACCAGATAGAGTTGGAAATGGAAAGGTTAGAGAAGTCAAGATGTCGACTTCATAAAGTATGTGTTCCGTTTGCTGGACAGCTGGCCACCACAAGAAGTGGTGCGTTGTCATGGCAACTTAAAAAACGGCCTTTATTAAAACGTGTTTGTTAAAAAATGTTAGGTTACAACAACCAAGTAAATATAAGGGCATCGGGGTCGAATAGTTCTCTTGTAAAACAGTATAAAACGTGTTTAACCAAATAAGGGGCAAGCTAGTAAAAATCTTATAGGAGCTACTATATTTTTACGCGTAAAATGTCCAAGTTAACCACTCAACTAAACTATATGGCCAAAATTATTGGGACGCCTAACATAAATGATATTTGTTTGTCCAAAAAGTTGGAAGCAGAATCCAAAATTCCTTGGTATGCTGAAGCATTAGGATTGTCATTCGCTAGAAGTAAGGTGCCTAGTCAAAATCCAAAATAATAAAAAAATACCCAGGTGTTTTTGTCCATATTGTGAGCCCATTTCCTTATACAGTGATTTAAAGTTAATTAGGTCACGAAACGAAGGGTCCTGACTCTCAATAAACCTCTATATTGACTGTCTTTCATATGCACTGCACAACATTTTATAAGCATTGAATTGTTTTGTGGTAAATCATGACCTGTTCAGAGTTTTAAGAATATAATTGAGAGATTACACACTCACACTGCTACTAGTAATGCTTGCTGATTCTTCACATGCTATTCGCTAACACGTATTTATTAATAGGTAATTCTGTACTTACTAATACTTCGAGGTTTATACATCTAGGAGCTGGTAGTAGAGCATGATTTATTCTGCTCGAAATCGTGAAGAAATATAAACTTTCCTTTCTAGTGCATTTGACACCAGTGAGTCCTTCCGAATTAAGCAGCGTTAGTTCGCAGGATTAAGAAGGACAAATCGCAATGGAGATTTAAGCAGTGATTGAACCAACATTAAGTGGCAACCAATCAGAGCACTCCTTCTTCACACATTCGCGTCCTGGTTGGCTTGACAACCAGCACTGAGTTTCATCGATACTAACCTACAATATATGGAAAAAAGTATTGGGACGCTTGCCCCTAAAGTAACCTGGCCCCTTATAGTCACGCAAGAACGCATCACAGCACAGCAAACAATATAAAGAACGGGGAATTCTTTCTCTGAGTCCACAAACACTGTCCAAAATATCTTGGCGTGATGAAGCATGAAGGGTTGCCCCTCCCTGGAAGTAAGGCGCTAGCTGAATTCAGCAACTAAGAGGTGTGTCACATTAATTTTGTCCATATAGTGTATATAAAAAAACAAAGCTGAAATTAGGCATGCACAGTGCCTCTGAACAACAGCCACCATATGTTACATTGTTTTACACTTCCCCTTAGGGTTACCACTTTTAATTTAAAAAAATAAGGGACGCATACTGCAGCGGGGGCCACATCCCTTGGGGGCTAAGACC
>JBBKCR010074442.1:0-10011 GCA_037577295.1 Ladigesia roloffi | reverse complement strand
TGAAGTGTACCTATGATGAAAATTACTGACCTCTGCCATCATTTTAAGTGGGAGAACTTGCACAATCGGTGGCTGAAATACTTTTTTGCCCCACTGTATATATATAAAGCAACATTAATAATAATAAGAATCCAATTTGGATGGCACTTCATTCATTCATTTCCCTAACCGTAAACTTGCGGGTTGCGGGCACCAGGGCCAAGGGCAGGGACTCCCCCTTCATCAACACTGCATCCATTCTGACACAAACCTCATTTATACAAATATTTTTATTTGTATCCAGTTATAATTATATATAATAATTATATATTATACATATTTTATTCTGTAAGGAAATTATCATGCCTGAGTTTTGTGAGGATGGGTGGCCACTAGAGGCCTCCCTTGTTTACGTTTTTATAGGGTGGTGGTTATTAATCACATCTGGGGGGTCATTAGTGAGGAGTATGTGTTTAGCATTTAAGCATTTGGAGTTTAGTCTGTTTCTGTCGGTCAACCAACATGGTAGTTCTTTTGTTATGCTTGTAAGTAACACTAGAGTTCAGACTCTCAGGCCTGTTTTGGTTTTGTGTTGAGTGAAGACTAAAAGTCATGGAGCAATGTAATTCTCCTTGGTGCATGTATGCTTGCCCTTTGAGCACTGAGACGGCATGGAGCCATGACAGAAATCAGGGTGTAACCAGATAAAGCACACGCTTTCTGGAGCAAGGTTTCAGTTTACAAGCAGTCCTGTGTCATATTACACTGGCAACCATAGGTGCACTGGGAAATTAATAAATTACCAACAGTACATGCTAATGCCTTTAATCAGTAATGTTTTATACTTACCACAATTTGCAAGGATGCCAATTCAAATGGAGTTGCTTCTTTCCCTTTATGAAAACATGAAAAATGAAACAGCAGATTAAGCAGAAAAATAAATGCCCTTATTTTTGTTTTGGTTGTGTAGGTTAATTGACCCTTAAAGAGCCTGTTAAAACAGAATAAATTATTTGGCTTTTATGAAATAAGTCTCTGTATATTGGATTGTGTTTTAAATCTCTGTCTAGTGAATTCTTGTTATTAACACACACATACACACATTGATTACCACTCACCTACTTTAAATCTAAACTCATTGTCAAAGATTGTGAAACCTAAAGCATATGAAATACACACACACGTATGCACACACACACACACACACATACACACATATAAGTATATAAAAAGTCATAAGGGAGATAAGGACAAAAATATTCTACTCGGTCATTTATTTATTGCAAACAATGATCCAATATTATGTCAGTGACTGTATCTGGTGTGACCAATACTGTTGAGCAGTGCTGCTTGTAGGAATTTTCGCCCATTTAGCCATCCAGGTCCAGATCCAACAAAACCACCATATTGCACAGACGGAATGCAGTATTTTCCTTTGTCTCATCTGACCATAAAACATTATTGCAAACAGTGGATGAACAGCAAATGTTCTTTTGAAGAGCACTGGCTTCTTCCTTGTAACCCTGCCATGAACAATATTGTTTTTCTCTTAAATATGGACTAAAAAACATGAACATTAATCAATGTGAGAGAGGCCTTTAGATGGCTGGACATTACCCTGAGCTCCTCTGTAGTCTTACAGACTATTACATGCCTTGATCTTAGAGTGATCTTTATTGGTCAGCCACTGCTGACATAAGAGTGACCCTTAAAAACGTAATCCATTTGCTTAAATGGTGTAAAAATCTTTAAACACTTTAAATAAATTAAAAAAAAAAAAGCCTTTCCTGAAGTCCACAGAGATGATCATTCTCCATGGTCTGACATGCTACTGCTAATGCATTTTTCTGTATCAATTGTGAGCTCCCTTTACCCCTGTCATCACATGGTCAGGGCAGTTAAAGAATCGCTAAAGCGCAGGTATTATTTTGTGGTGAATGTTTGTGTGTGTGTGTGTGTGTGTGTGTGTGTTTGTGTGGATGTATGTATGGTGCACACATATATTAAACAAAAAATATTATTTTATTGTTTACCAAATTCTCCATGTCGTGGGCCTATACCAACATGCATCAAATTTTAACGCTCCATTGTCAATTATCCCCTAAGACCCTAGTTGAGGTACCACACAAACGCAAACACACGCCATTTTCATCTTTTTGCACAATGAACTAAATTTAGCCAAGCCCATCATTTAGCTAAGCCCATTTCCACTTATCCTTTACTCTTGTCAATGTCCAACCCATCTGTGCCTACTTTAAACAGAAGCGCGTCCACGCTGGCAAAAATGGGGCAGCAGCTCTTGCAGAACTCACAACACCGGAGCCACTGTCCTGAATCATGAACTTCGACATTTTGACTCATTTATCTATTTAAGCAATGGGCTTTCTCTCCTGGTTTCTGATCTGTTATAGCTAGTATTAGTAAATGAAGGACTTCATGACACACCACTGATTTTCATTCATTAATATGTTCTATTCTGATCTTTTTTGAAAATGTAAACTATACTACTACTAGCCTATTATTATGCTCCATTATTATTGGTATTATTGGTATTAATATTGAATATACCAGGCAGTAAGCCTGTGCCACTCACACTTTTGCAGATATTGTCTTTGTTTTAGAACATTAAAAGTATTTGAGACTGGTGCAGCACTAAATGCTAGGGAAATTTTTTCTCCTTACTATTAAGTTTGTCATCTTAAAAAGTGTCGGAAAACTAGTAGACTGTAGGCCACTCCAAAGCCATTCATATTTAAGCGAACTGACGAAACCAAAATGTTTATTTTTTATACTTAGAAACAATAATAAATTGTAATTAAACCAAGAAAAAAAACAGCCTTACCAGAACTCTGTCTGCTGAAGCGTATCTACCCCCTGATTGGTACTCTGCATCTATCTGATCAATCTCACAATTAACCTTTAGTACCCTCCGTTTACAGAACGACGGAAAACTTAAATCCATTTGCAGATAGTGGATCACTGCAGTGCTTTAAAACATCGTGTCCATTTAATATAATCTCTTTTAGACACTGCTAACCTATTGGCCCACCTTGTAGATGCAAACTTGCTAATGATGGATCATTTGATGCTGCACAGTTTGACACTGAGATGTCTAAAACCCCAGCCCTACTGCATGTTATCCACTCTGAGTACTGTATTATGTTTGTGTATTGCACAATCAAAGGTCTTGTCTGGGTTCTATTAATTAATAAATGTGGTACAGTGTACTAATAAATGATACAGAGAAACTGATGTACTACAATCTATCACTGAAAAAAGCAAAAAGTTGACTTTAAAATTGATAAAATGGACAATGAGTATAGATGCAAGATGGCAGTCATGTATAATTATGTACAACACTGACAACTACAGATGTTTAACCTTCTACTTACCCTTTAGAGTACTGCAGAAGGACAAGGAAGCCAATTCTGAGCCAGAGGTAGACGCTGGATTGGATGATAAGGTGGAGGTAGGTGGACTAATGGAAGATGTAGTTGAGGTAGAAATACAATGTGTCAGATTGAGTGAAGCAGGAGTAAAGTTGACTGAGACGGGTGGAGTGTGGATATAAGGAGCAGAGGGCAGATCTGTGGGATTGTAGGGTGTAGGTGTGAATGGTGTTGGTGTAGGATAGGCTGGTGTAATGAGAAGATCTGAGGTGGTAGGTGGGTTTGAGACAGATATAGGATTGGGAGATAGGAGATGAGCTTGGGTGAATGGAGTACATAGGGGTGCTGATAAGACAGAAGTAGACTGAAAGTGAGTGTGAGGGGTGGATGTGCATGAGGAGGACATAGAGAAAGACATAGATGAAGCAGCGATAAACTGGGAAGACATAGCTGAACCAGAGAAAGACGAGGAGGATGGAGGAGTGAAAGCCAGATGAGGGACAGGCTGGGTGAAGATAGGTGAGCCAGTGATAGAAGTGCTTGTTGTAGATGAGGTAGTAGTAACACAGGCGATTCCATGAAAGTGCACTGTAAAAATACAAACAAAAACTAAACAATAGTTGTCAGATAAGATAAATAGATCCAAGTTCCACTGTTATTTCTACACCAAGCTCCTGTAAAAAGTCTAGCTACAGAACTCACCTCTACACTGATAGCAATGCTGCTATCAGGTGTAATTTAATGGGTTATGAATATTATGCCTGGAAAACTTCTACGTATTTTGTTGTAAAAAAGTTTAAGGCTGTATGTAAACATTGTTTAAATTTTCAAAATGCATGAATCACTCCTCTGTCCTACACATGGAAACAACTGCAACCCATTTTTGAATTCACAATTTTATCAAAGACACAAGCTCCAACCTCAAAAATGTGTTAAAAAGATCCTCTAATTGATGAAGTTACATGTTTCAATTGTTGCATGTTATTTACATGAGTCTTGGAGGCTAAGTAAAAACTATGGCCTGCTTTGTCTACTTTTTTTGTTCTTATGATGTAACAAAACTAAGAGTAGTTTGTTGCAAAATGCACTACTCTGAAAAAACCTTGCGGGAGTCAGTTCAGCTTTGATGGAACGTTTAATAATATGAATTAATAAAACAGGGGGCCCTCGGTGTATGGCACCGATCCATTCCTATAAAAGTAACATACCTGAATTTTAGTGTAAGGTGATACATATGCTAGCCTAAGTCACTTACTTATCCTAAATTGTAAAATCATAATCTAGAACATAAAAACAGAAACTCTCCCACCTTGCGCAACTAAGTTAGTTCGCCCACGTAGTCCGGAAGTACGGCATCTACAGCGTAAGCCGAAACGCTCACATTTAGCTGGGACTGTGCGTCATAAACATCATGTGCTGAGACTGTCGTGACACGAGGACCCGCTGTAGTTTTGAGAATATGTTTTGTCTAAAATTCTATTTATTGCAAACTAACTAATAAGTTGTACGCCAAAACAGTCCTTGAAAGAATCATATTCATCAGAGTTACCACAATGAGCATCATATAGCAAATATATAGGAAAACATATGCAGGTTCACTGATCATTTTTAATAAAAAAAAGGGCTACCTGTGTAGACTATACACTGACACCTCTGCTTCATACAACCACTATCATGAAGAAATCTCAGTCCATATCTTGCTCTTCAATGAGGCGTCATGCATCAAACCTCTAAGCCATTGAATGCTACAAAAACTTGAGTAGCATAAAGTTAATCTGTACGTACCTTTCAAAAAGTTCTCAAAAGTAGACTCAATTGCTTGGTATGCAATGCGCTCCTGCTGGCTGGGGTTCTCAGTCACAGTCAAGAGTTGTGTCTTCACATTAGACCCCTTCTTCCTCCCTAGCAAAATAATCGGGAAGTATCCTGCAGCCTGCAGAGTGTAAAGCTGGAACCGCAAGAACATTTAACATTACTACTCCTGGAAATAACAGGGATAACGATGATTATCCTATCCAGGAATTAAATCGAGAAGTAGAGATACTATGATCCCCAAACTTTTATCTTAATTACCAATGTGAGAAACAATCTAGGTAAGTAAATTACCTAACACGAATAAAAAAATGCATAGATGGACAAACCAAACGTTGGTTATATGGTGGAATGTGTTTGTACTCACATGAACATTAGCGGCATCAACTGCCTTCACTGCATTTGCCTTCAGGCAATGGGGAGATTCTCTCATTCTCTGTTTCACCTTTGCTATTTTTTCCATTTTCAGTGATTTATATGGCTGTGCTGCTCCACATTCCTTGCATGTTTTACTAGCCACACCAATGGAAACATTGCAAGCTATACATTTTTTCTTGGTTGATCCAGGCATCTTTGCTAACAAGACAGCAAACGTACAACATGGAAGTGGATTACACAAAAGAGCCCATCTGTGTCCGTAGGTACAGAGGGAGACAAACAGAGAAAAGGTTAACTCCTTTGCATTTCAGTTTTTGCATTCTTGTTACTGCAATGAGCAGATAGATTCAAGATTCAAAACGTTTATTGTCACGTGTACAAAAGAAATTGCATTTCTCTGTGCAATGAAATTCTTTTTTTGCCGTCCACAAACAAATGCCGAGTTAAAAGTAAATAAGTAAAAGTAAGATAAAATTAAAGACTAACATAAAAATATGTAAATATTAAAAAGAAAGATTTTAAGAGAAAAACATAAATAAAATAAAGGAGAAGTAAAGACTAAGTGTGTGCAGATATCAATGCAGATAAGTGGACAGATATCAATTGTGCGATTATATGAAGGACCCATATGGACCCAAATGGA
This sequence comes from Ladigesia roloffi, assembly GCA_037577295.1. NCBI lineage: Eukaryota > Metazoa > Chordata > Actinopteri > Characiformes > Alestidae > Ladigesia > Ladigesia roloffi. The sequence continues at coordinate 3,810 of JBBKCR010074442.1, read as the reverse complement.
GAATACAAAAGGAATAGAAGTTTGATAAGAGACAATCATTTTTCAATAGCAAAATCCAAAGTTCAGAAACAGTAAGAACCAGTAAATTCAAAACGAAGAAACCAAATCCACAGGGAACGAAAATACATCCAGAATCAAGAAACACGGGTCAGAAAAACACAGTAAGAACAAATAACTAAACACTTAACTACGCTGAGTATATTTTGCACGGTAGGACTTACAGTTACATTCTTAACTGTTAATGGTGGTGTTAAATACCAGCTCTAATATGCAGGAATTTTAATATTAATGGTTTTAAGTTTTATGCAAAAACAAACAAAGCCCCCAATAAATGAACTAGACAACATATATGGCGAGAATTATAATCATGAGCAATTAAAATCTAATTCAAATGATTTAATTCAAATTGTCACTGACTTAAAAGGATACTGCAGGAATTGGTAAGGTGAGAGTATGGTATCACTGTGAAAAATCTACCTATTGTTAAGTGTGTCTTAACTCTGGGTAGGGTCAGCACATCTTAATGTTTAGTCATTTAAATGTTACTTTTCTACTATTCTTGTTTCTTAAATACTTTGCAAAAAAAGTAAACAAAAAAGTCGCCTGGTCCCTATGAACAATTCTGACTTGGTGGGGGGAAATTGTAATATATAGTGTTTAAGATTTTTACATTTACAAAATACAGTTTATTACATTTTAAATATATATTGTTTTTTTACTATATTGCTAAGGGACTTGTCTTCTTCACGTCAAACACATTTCATTGCAAAAAAAAATTTGACAAATAAAACTGATATTGAAACAATCATTCAATTATAGAGATGCACTGTATGGACAAATGTATTGGGACAACTGGAAATTAAACCAACAGAACTTTAATCATTTTAGGTTCAAATATATAGACATATTTGCAGCCATCACAGATTCCAATCTCCTTGGAAGGCTTTTCACTAGAATGTGTATTCTTTCATTCTGTAGAGCATTTATGAGGTTAGGCACTGATATTGGATGAGGAGGTCTGACTCACAATCTCCATTCAATTTCATCCCAAATGATGAATTCAGGGCTTTGTGCGGCCAGTCAAGTTCTTCCACACTTACCTCATCCAACCATGTTTTTATGGAGCTTGCTTTAAACACGGGGAAACATGATGGATTAAAAATGCCCTTCTCCAAACTGTGTCCACAAAGTTGGAAGCATGATGTTGTCCAAAATATCTTGGCATGCTGAAGCATTAAGATCGTCCTTCACTGGAAATAATTGTGGAATTTCTCTTTAAAGTTCAAGAGAACATATTTTACGATCATAGCTTCAGTCACCTGACGACTTCCCAATCACACCGACCAGTAACTTTCCCTCGATTTACTTTCACTTTCACTCAGTATCTCTTCCGGGTTCACAAATGTACATATACGCGCACGCGTATACAAACACAAACACACGGAGAGAGTCTGTCAGCCGGAGACGTCCTAGCCATACTTATACCCCGTACTGTAAACTTAAACAATATAGACAAACGTATTGCGACACCGTTTGGGTGAGACCCCTTTACTTCCAGTTAAAGGCAATCTTAATGCGTTAGCAGACCAAAACATTCCGCACATAAAGACATGGTTGGATGAATTCGGTTTGAAAGAAAAGCGCAGAGCCCTGGCCTCAACCCCATCCAACGCCTTTTACCTGAACGAAGATTGCGAGCCAGGCTTTCTCGTCCAGTATCAGTGCTCTGATATCAAATATGTGAACTTGAATGCAATTTTGGTATTTATGGTAAGATGTCCCAATACCTTTGTCCATGTAGTGTTCATCCACGGTAGCGACCATAAGCATGATCACTCTTAAAGAATAGGTCGACTAGCACACCGAGAATGTAGATTTCCGTTTTCATACACTTTTAAGATCACATTTCTTAGTGCATCTCGAACAAAATGATAACTATGTAAAGTAAACCTCAAAAACGAGAGCAAATTGAAAGTGGGCAAGTTTTAAGGACAATCATTCACATAGGCTTCAGATGACTTGTAGGACTACAAAGAAAGTAAATAAAACAATAAGAGCAACAATAGGATAAACATTCCGTGAAAAGATTAAATAAATTTATTTCCTCACCTCACCACAGGCACTCTGCTCTGGCCGGTCGGAAAGAGGGAGAGTGATTAAAAAACAAACAGGCGGGGCTTCGACCATGACGCCACATGCTTAGATTTGTACCTCCTGTACGAATTAGGGATTCGAGCCATTCACATACACTCCACGCCACTACGAGCATTTTACTAGGATAAATGTAATTATATTACATAAACGACACAAGACGGGCTTTTTTGTTCTATCTCAGGCGTTGTCTTCATATTGTGCACTATATGGACAAAAGTATTGGGACTCGCGTTCATTACACGAGCAGAGACTTCAATGACATTGTATTCAGAAACAGACTTTAATCATATTTGTGCTCCTGAACGATCTCCACCTCCACCCCATAATGGACCGAGGGATGAGAGAATATCTTCTCAGGTCCACCACCTCGTTTTACGTGTTGTTTATGTGTGCTGAGTCAGTGTACACCAGTCAACACTGCCCACACTCATCCTTTATTCTGAGTCACACATACTTCTGCCTATTGCAGAGTCATCTGAGATTTCTGCAGAAGGCTTCCCTTGATTTTTGTAGGAACGATGACAGAACTGTTCCCCGAGGAGCTCCATGATGATTAAGCTTGATGTTGTTGACTGAACTAAGACAAGCAGAACTTTTTAAGTTCCTCAGGATACTACTTTCTCTGCCTCAGCTTTTTAACAGTGAGGGTTATGGGGACTCAAGTCTAAGACTCTGACTCGATTCACACTTAAGTCGCACAAAGAAAGACTTGTGACTTGACCTAGACTTGGTAAAAATAACTTGCGAACATTTCTGGTGCTAGCATCGGAAAACGTATTAATTGAGGCAGAACGGAATGGTTGTGCTTCGGTCGAAGCGGAGCTGGATGGGTGTTTATTTCAACATCAATATATTTTGATACTCCATGGTAGATGCCTTATTATTCTGTTATTCTTAATCAGCCTTAATCTGTGCACTTTTCCACTTAATTTTCCTTACTTTTTTGGAAATTAAGGTAAAAATTAAGGTTATATTAAGGAGTAAAATGAAGGAGTATGGTTTCGTAGTGCATTGAGATCAAAGAACTCTTTTTCAAAGGAGTCTAATTTGTAGAAGAGCTGACTCGCTTTAAATAACATGGGAAAAACATCCTGTTTATGTAATGCCAGTCAAGAACTTTCACAAGCTACAAACAAAAGCTCAATAATGATGTTCATAAATGATGCTTGTAAAAGAAGCAGAAGGTTAATGTGGTGAACTTGTGGTTGCCTTGCACTTGTAAAAACCAATAAAGGAAATGGAAGTTTCCATTCATACCGAAACTGTCACAGTTCCTCTCTGCGACTTTAAGGAGTCACCACTTAACCAATTATACTCCACCCACACCTGAGGATCCTTAGCCAATAATTACACTCTGTATTTAAGACCTTCAGTTCCTCAGGCGTGGTGTGGAGCATTGTGGTTCCCTGTACCTCTTTGTTGTCTGGTCAATAAAATAGTTAAATCATGAGAGAGACTGGCTGGTCGTGTCTTCCTCCGTCCACGCAGGACAGACCCACGACAGAATGCTCCACCGTAACAAGAGACAGAACGATCTACTCACCCTCATCCTCTGGTTTCATCTGCGCCGGATCCCTCTGCACCTCTCCCGACTCCCAGCTGTATCACCTGCGGCAAGGAGCCTCCCCTGTGAGTCAGTATGCAGCGGAATTCCGC
>JBBKCR010074422.1:0-10012 GCA_037577295.1 Ladigesia roloffi | reverse complement strand
ACCTTCGACTTGGATGCCCTGGGGGTAAGCAAATAAACATCAAATTTTCATTTTGGGGTGAACTATCCCTTTAACATGATGTGTTCTGCTAAAAACCTGAAGTGCAGCCAGTTTGTAATAATGAACAATGGCTGCAAATTTAGCTTCTGAGGGGTAGATCAAACCCGTGTCTGAGCAAATGCTTCAATGGAGATCAAGGTCATTCTTTTCCTTTTACTGAAAAGGAACCGGTCCGTTTTTCCTTGTTTGCCTGTAGTAGAATTCATAGAAATAGAAACACGTTTACCAGCAATCTCCAGTGTTGGGGTGGTGGTGGCCTAGAGGGTAGGACTCCTGCTTTTGGACCAAGAGGTCATGGGTTCAAATCCTACCTCCAGCATACCACCACTGGATTCCTGAGCAAGACCCTTAACTCCAAGTTGCACCAAGTTGCTCCTTGTAGTTAGGGAATGAAAGGTGCTTTGAATAAAAGTGTCTGGTAACTGCATATAATTTAACACTTATAACAAATAAAAATACCGTGCTGTTCTCTCTGCTTCACCAGTTGTTTATCCCCCTGTAGAAATCCTGTTTTCCTCATTCATTGACTTTAATTAGCAATTTTTAGACCGTTTTTGATCACTTTGTCAAATATATTTGGTGGATTTGCCAACACCAGGTGTTTCAGGTTGTTTATGAACTTTGTTCATGATTGACCAGAGTCAGATCTTTCAAATATCAAGGAGGAATCTACACTGTTTTTGAAAGTTTTGAATTGTGTGAATTATCAGTACAGTATGAATTTTGTATTTGGTACATGATAATACCTTAATTTTGACCAAATCTCAAAGCTGCATCCAGTTGGTTACTCTTATTGCCACATGTGCAGTATGTTTCACAAGGAAAAAGCATTATTTTACTCTACTTGGATGTAGTACAGGATTATGATGTATTTTTTTAGTTTGTCTTAAAATGTGAGCGAGAGAAAAGGTCATAAAGCTGAAGTGCAGTAGTGTGCCATTGAGAGAGGAAAGTGAGAGTAATCTTAGTGGACAGGCTCCCCTGGAGGCCAGCACAGCCTCTTACGCACATCAGCTGGAGCGGTGCAAGCAAAGTACTACCTCTTACGCTTTTCACTGTCAATGGACAATTTAGAGCTTTGGCGTAATTTAGGTTAGTTTCCATATTAACACCACCCGAGGGACTGACGTTGTGTGTGCAGGGGGCTCCACTGGGCTTGCACTCTGTCTGGAGTGGAGAATGGATGGGTGTTTCAGAGTCGCACGTAAAGACAACATTCTTTCTCCCTGAGCGTCTGCAGCAACAGTATCTCTCCCTGCGTCACAGAAGCGTAAAAGTAAAGTGATATTTGTAGCATGTCTCTAGGTTTTCAGGTCCCTGCTGGAATGCAGAAAGTAGCTCACTGTAAACCGAGTGACAGAATGCAAAATACAGCAGAAAACTCATTCAAATACGTCTCTTAACTTGGGTTGTATATAGTGAATGATGTTTCATGCATTAGTCTCATGAAGTCTATGAGCTTCTCAATTCTTGTGAGCTTACTCAATTTAATTTCTTTTCCTTTAAACTTGGGGGGAAAAGTCCTAAAGTTTGAGCTCTGTGTTTATGCAAATTAACTTCCCTTGGTCATGCTAGTATGCTTAACTTTGACCCTGTTTATAACTCGAGCTTTACATTCCATCACTGCGACCTGATCATATGATTGGATCACCGTTCTGTACAAACACCAAACAGTGTGTTTGCTGACACTCTGTTGAATTAGCCTCTGTATCCCAATATTGATGCGACACCATTTACACAATATTTATATTTTTTAATAGGTCTGAGCAGAGTAGTCCTTTTATGATCCGTTTGGCAGTCTCAGCGCAGCATGTTTCAGGGTGTAAAGTTTCAGAGTAAGAAAAGACATACATACAAATACATTTATATCGCAGATTAGGCTGCATTCCCCTTTTAACCCCAGAACCAGGACCAAAAGGTTTACTGATCCTGGGGAAATGACTTTAGCTACAACTGCACAGGCACACAGAGACAAGTGAAAATGTAATAAAGTCAAATAAATACTAAATACACTACATAAATGTATATTCAAATAGAAGCACCCAATGATATAACTGCTTTTCAGCCACTTGAGCCTTTTGAGAATTTAAAGATGCCCGACAGATGGCCACTTTTTCCCTGAAACCTTTGTAAACCAGTACTTAAACGTGCTCTTTTTGCATATCTCTCATAAAGTACAGTGGTTGTCCCGTGGTTGTCTATACAGTACTCTACTGCTTGTTGCTATGTGGCTTAGAACCATAAACTATAAAGTGCATGAGTCAAGTAAATGTCTCTGGCGGGGCTGGTTTTTATGGGCTGCAATTTCGATTCAGATGCCGTAGCTCTTGGCCATGACTTCAGCTGCGGTGGGAAACATGCCGGCGCTCAGCGGCAGGTTTCTCCTTGCTGATTTCCCCCCATAGCAATTACACGCCATTTAAATCTGTGTTCATACCTTAATTACCACACTTGTATGTTAATTAGGATACTCAGCCATTCTCAGGTCCATTTCACATCACTTTTCTGACAAGCGTACAAAGCTTGCAGCAGAGTTTTTGTGTTGCGTTTATGATGTGGCTTCTCTTCGTCATATGGTGCTTTTTTATTGCTGTAGTATTAGTAATCTCACAGCGTTTGGACCGTGACCCTACAGTGCGTGGAGGGAGATGTAGAATAATAGATAGAGAATTCCCCCAGGCTTCTCCACACTAGCTGTATTGATTTAGGAATGAGCCGTCTAATTTAAACTCTCCACTCATTTTCTTTACAAGGTCTTGCAAGATTGTTCATCATCTGACGTGGACCGGAGGATCCCAGTCTGTACGACCCTTCAACCCCAATCTAAGGCTGGCTTTACACAGTGAAACATTGTGAAATTAATGTGTAATATTTTCAATGCAACTACTCAAAGAAAACAATCAAAATGATAAATTGTATGTTTGAATACCTAAAATATAGGTATATACAGCCCAAAAGCTGCCCATATTGTACTCTATGGGTAGGTCTATGTGATTGCTATATTTACTTTGTAGCATTTAATGTGGCACCTGTTGAGGTTTAGAATATATTCGGCAAACATATACAGCTCTGGAAAAAAAGAGCAATTGCAAAAATGTTTAGTTTCTCAGGTTTGATCTTTTATAGGTGTAATTATTGAACTGATGAGCTATTTGAAAATATTTCTCCTACTTTCCTAATACAAATATTGTTCTTTAAAGCATGATTTTAAAGGAGACAAACACATCCAAATAAGAGAAAAGATGCAGCGTTTACAGAACTTGAATTATTCAAAGAAAACCAATCTCTTGTTCACTTTTAAATAAAATGGCAATAATTACCTTTGATGAACTTTCACCAGTAGTGTTTTACCATCCAACTGGTCAGATTGCAGAAGGACAGTATTGATTACAGCAGTGTTTTTATACTTTTCCTCATTAAATAAAATGTGATTCTGGTGATTACTAATCAAAAGCTCCTAAAGTAGAATGAGGTGCTTGTGTAAGAAGCTGGCATGGAATGGTTGTCATACTCATAGAGATGCTGGGTATATATTTTTTCAGAGTTATATAACAGTCAGGTCTTAAAGTTGTAAAAATCGGTGAGCGACAGTATCCGAGTAACTTCAACATGTGACAAATTGTGATGACTAGACAACAGGATCATTAAAGCATCTTCAAAACAGAAGGTCCTGTGGAGTGTTCTCAGAGGTCGGAACCTACCAAAGACAGTCTAAGAAAAATGGTTCATTGTTGTTCACAGGTGTGAACGCTACCCTAACAGGTCTGATCTCACAGAAGAGCTACTGTAGCACAAACTGCTGAAAAGATTAATGCTGGGTATTGTAGAATAAAGTGGCCTGATCTGATGAATCACATTTTCTTTTATATTATTTGGACATTATTTGGTTCAACACCCCCACTTTTGCTAATATGTGATTATATTGTACTAAATTGATTACATTGTATTTATAACTTGGAATCCCTATCTCAGAACCCCCCCACTTTTGGAAAGCTTGATGCACCCTTGTCAGTGCATATTTTTTCTTTTTTTGTACCTTTTATTGTTTTGTTCAATATCTCTTCATCTTTGGCATTTTGATTATAGTCATTTTGATCATAGTCAACCATAGAATCTCACTCACTTTGGCCTAGGAGGACTGAATTAATTGAAAAGCGCATCTCTGTCACTGATTCTGTAATTATTTTCCGCCTTTGACTCCCAAGGAAATCTCCTCTGTGTGAAATTAGAGGGTGTTATAAGAGCAGAATATTAATCTGGCCAATATAGCTGAAAATCTAAGATGTGTAAATGCTGGCAAGGCATTCATTTAACAGTGGTGGGTGGGGACTATAAGTATAAAATTTCTCATGAGCTATTTTTGAAGGGGACACAAACAGTATAGTCAAATTGTACACAATGTATTAAAAAAAGGTTTGAACATTTATTTCAAATTAATTAAGGCACTTAAGAACAGAATAGAAATGTATTATCTAAAAAATGCTGTGGAGTCAGTTCTCATTTATTAAATGCACAGCTAAACAATATGCTAATTGTGTCCATTAATGTTAAGTTAACATGATGCCATGTCACAAATTAAACAATGCATAGGAAACGGCTTTGGTGTGTTAGTTGCAGTGCACTATGCATCAAGCTATTGTAAACAAGCTAATGTTAACTAGATAAGTAATAATTTAATCGCTAATATTGCAGATTCATAGAAAATGACATTGCTAATAAGCATTTCTGCCGCGACTGATTTATGAATGAGTCTGCATTAAACTACATTAAAGAGACTCACACAATTATTTTAAGTACACATACATATATTTTTCACAATAGAGAGTGCAATTATTATTTTTGGGGGTGGTGGTGGTGTGGCGGGGCAATCCTTAAATGGGAGGGGGGGGAATGTCCCCTCTGTCCCAGGATTTATGCCCTTGTCTATCTCATTCTCAATGGCCTCAATGGACTCCTGACTAGATATTTTAGATGGGTGGTCCACTGGTTATCGGGCATTGACACTGACGTGAGTAAAACCCCACGGAAACACTGCTGTGCCTGTCACAATTCTACAATGCTGCTCCCATGTCAGTCTCACTGCTGTGGTGAGAATATTCCAATAAATTAATAGTATCTGAACAACATCAGTAATGGACTAATGTGCATTAGACTAATAATGAATTTTGTAAACCTGACAAACAGCAAACACCTTAAACTGCACAAAGCAATTAAAAGTGCAGAAAGCCTATTAGGGTGGGTGGAAAGTTGTCAGTCTGGTAAAATGTTGATTGAGTGGGAAGTTTTCTTTAAAAAATTGGAGGGTTAACCTGTTCAGTAAACCCTGATCCTGACTCTGCTCCACGCCTCATAATGACTAAAGATGCAGTCTTGAGCCTCAGTTTGCAGGCTGTGACTTGTGGGCGGGGGGCCTGGAAATGTCAGGAATGTTCAGTGGCTTCGTTTAAGTGCGTCAGTGTGAGTTGAGTAAGTGCTGTCGGTGATGTAATGACCCGGTGCTCTAACTGCTCTCAGCTACCTGAGCCTTTCCAGGAGAATTAAACACAAGCAAACATGAAGACAAACAACACAGGGGGTTCTAGAATTTCTACACATATAGGGCAACCAATTACCCCTCTCAAATCACTATAAATATTATTTATATATTTCACCACTGTAATGTTACATACCAAAAATTGCACCTTGAAATAACAGAAAGTGATGTGAGTCAACAATGATGAATGAAGGCAGTACACACCCATCATGATCAAAGTAACTGTTCACATCAGCTCGGAGCTTCATAATGCAACATGGTGCAATGTGGCATGTCATTTTTGACAGATGCCCTGTGAATTTATTTTTTGTCATGTTGCATCATGCTAATGCCAACAGAAACAGACTTCTGCCACCTTTCATCAAATAGGTAGAATGTTTAAACTCACTTAATCCACAAGGAGCAATAACAATAAAACCTCTGAATGGTGTGCTCTGGTATCTGGTGTCAAGACATTTGCAGTAAAGTCCTATAGATCGTCAGATGGAGCCTCCAGTCCTTCAGATGCTTGAACACAATGTGCTGGGCACATCAGAACACCACTGCCATGAGGGTGTGCACTTGGTCTGAAATGTTGTTTAGGCAGGTCAAAGGTACTGTATTTTTTCGCAGTATAAGACACACTTTTTCTTCCCCAAAACTGGAGGAGAAAAGTTGGTGCGTCTTATACGACGGATATACATTTTGCCTGCACTAATTTTGTGTGGTGCTTGCTCGCATTCCTCTATTTATGCTGTAGGCTGGATTTGTGGCATGTACTGCGGGCTGTGGAGACTTCTCTGACCCTCCCTACATGGCCAGGCTGTTTGTGTTCGGGCTTCCCTCTCCCTCCGTAAGCGCGCCTGTTCCCCCCTCCCGACAGTCTAAACACGTGCTGCCCGGGCACCATGGCAACGTGTTGTTTTCATCAACAAAAATTACAATGAAATATCTTCGTCAACTAACATTTTTCACGTGACATAAACGAGACGCGACGTTAATGCTGGCCATGTGACGATAACGAAACGAAATCTATAATGTATATTTGTTTACGAATAAGAACGAGACTAAATGTGTTTTACAATATAAAAACTCTGCTAAAGTGTCTCTTCATTTTCGTTGACTAAAACGAGACAAGACGTTATTTCATGTGCGATAGGGAGGAGACAAAAGTAAAGGGACGCTCGACCTTAGAGTTGAACCATGTTACGTCCCAAAACTTTTGTCCATTGTGCGGCACTGTGAATTAGACCTTAGATTCTCTGCTTGAACCCGAACCCGGTTCGATATTGCCTGCCAGCACCCTCGGGTGAGACCGGGCCGTGATGCAGCATTTGAGTTGCTCGGAGCTCCAGCAGGGCGGGGTGTGAGTTTATAAACACACCCACAGTTCAGAGCGTGTGTTATACTGGCCCACGTATAAAATTTTAATAATTACAGTCAATTTGTCGGGCCGGGCTGGTTTCGGACACGAGTGCAAAAAGTAACATCCGCATGAATGACAGGATCCAGGTTTTCCCAGCAGATCATGTCCACTAGCTTACCTTCTTCCCATGATGCATCTTTCTACAGATAAGCAATGCACTCACATCCAGCCAGTCACATGACATTAAAAGTTTGATGCTTTTGGACACCTTCTTCCAGGCAGCTGGTGGCCTAGTGGTTAGGGAGTTGCCCCTGTGATCGGAAGGTCATGGGTTTGAATCCCAGGACTGCTAGTGGCACCTCTGAGGTTCCCTTGAGTAAAGTACTGTTCCCACACACTGCTCCCTGGGCACTCTGCTCCTGGCTGCCTGCTGCTTCACTTGGTGAATGGATTAAATGCAGAAAAGAATTTCAAGCTGTTACCTCTATGAGCCTTGATTGTCCATGACCCTGACACCAGTTCACTGGTTGCCCTTTCTTTGACCACTTTTATCAGGTACCGCCCACTGTATGCTTGGAACCCCCCAGTAGACCTGCTGTTTATAAATGTTTTGACTCAGTCATCTAGTCATAACAATTTGGCTCTATTCAAGGTCATTCAGATCTTTACAGACAATTTTTCCTTCATTCAGCACATCATAATGTGATCTGACTGTTCACTTTCCGAGTAATATCGCTGAAATACGACCTTCATGTTCTTCACTTCACCTCTCTGTGGTTTTAATGTTGTGCCTGATTGATTTAGTTTTATGATTGATTTACTGTTTTACAGTTTTTTTTGCATTTATTCTAACCTTGCATGCAAAGACACACAAAAACAAGGGAATTTAAACAGTTTGCTTTGATGCACAAACCTTGTGCACAGTACTGCACATCTCACCTCTTTCTTTCTTAGGTACATGCGTGCGGTATTGTTCTCTTTATGTTCCCTCTGAGGGTCCTCCATAAAGAAAGGACCGTCTGCGTCGGATGAATAGCCTGAGGTAATGAAGAAAAGCATTGAAAGGTGAAGTGGTAAAGAACATACTTGGCTAACAAAAAAGCTGTCGTTCTGACGCAATCCTTCTCGTACCTTAAAACCATCATTTTCCTTTGAATGCAGTTGACCGTGAGGGCGAAGTATGTGGTTAATCTTTGTCACAAAAGAAGGTTTTTTTTTTACAACATCTCATGTGTCCTTTCTCCTACATGCTGTTCACAGTAGTGTTGTTTCCCCTTTGCTCTCTTTTGGCTCATTTTTCAAGTGAGAATGACATTCCTGATAATATCCTGTATTGCAGCGGTCCCCAACCCCCGGGCCGCGGTACAATTGTCAAGCGTTGACCGGTCCACGGTGATAAAAAGTTTGGGGACCGCTGCTGTATTGTGTTAGGCTTTGTAGTCTAACATCAGTTCCTTACCTCATAAATGGAACATAAAAAGGGAAGGGCGAAAATTTCTCACAGAATCAAAACCTTGTAGAAAGCCTTCCAAGACGAGTGGAAACTGTAGCTGCAAAGTTGAAGTTGGTTAGATTTAAATGCAATGTCATGAAAGTGATAATTCATTTCACATCAGGAGGTACCAGAGACATTTAAGCCAGATGTAGAACTCCCTTAAATGCATCCATCCCTCCAGCCACACTTTGCATCTGAAACCCATTTCAGTACTATTTCAACCACCCCGCCACAAAGCCGATGACAAATAATTTTTTATTTTAACAGCCATCTACTAAACTCTGACTGTAAATGCCGTGCAAAATTAGTTTTATTTGGAATGAATCGGAAAAAATAGGAAATTTGGTGATTGCATATTATCTGATATGCAATATTATTCTCCAAATAGTAATCTGTTTTAATCAGACCAGTCAGGAACACATTTGTGAATGCATGTGGTTCAAATCTTATCAGATTACAATCTAAATAGGGGAAATTACCAGGTATGAACAGGATCGGAATGTATAACACCAACTCAATTCTTGCCAAAAGAAGTGATCTGCAATACAGTTGTGTTGATGTATGTTTTATTCATGCAATATATCTTGTTCAAATGGAGCAGAATGACAAAGAATCATTTCAAACATTTCCTGCTGGTCTTTTCATCATGGCTTGATGTGGCTGCTTTGGTATGACAGTGACATTATGCAGATTAGCTGTGAATATGCTAATTTGTGAGTGCAAATGATACTTTCCACTGAACAAGTGTGCTGTTTAGTGCTGCTGAGTGGTCGCCAACTCCAAAAGCTGCAAACTTGGTCCTGTTTTAATACTTCACTGTTTCTGTAATGCTATTCATTTGCACTCACTCACCCAAACACACACACACACACAGCGTGTGTATACACTCATTCACCCCATGTTGACACCAGTGCTGCCAGTTCTGACGTGTGTGCACACAGGCATATTCTCAGATGACGCTGGTGACGTTGAACCGATACCAGCTTGCTGCTGCTGTTTACGCAAAATATTGTGTCGTGCAAACATACATCCGGATGAGTATCGCTATTCAGAAAATAATCCTATTAGAGTCTGTGTGTGTGTGTGTGTGTATGTGGACAGAGAGTATAATCACTAAGCACCATATAGCTTATTGGTAATACTGGGCCAGTTCGTTTCATCACCACCATTAACGCAGTACAGTATAAGATTTCTCTAATTAGAGGTTAATCCAGTTTTACATGCCATGCAAAGACTCCAAAGACTATTCGGAACAACTAGTGAGTAAATCACCTAAATATATGACAGCTAGGAAAGTATTAACCCAGGATATATTTATTTTCATATTTTTGTTTGTGTGGGATACTCCTTTGCTATGTTATATTATTATGCTATATGTTTATACATTTTTATATTGGTACACTGGCACATTTTTATAAATAAGTTTTTTTATTTAGATGCATTTGACATGCTTTGCTCTTAATTAAATAGTATTTTAGCATGCAGCATTATTTGTTTTATGATATATGTTGCTGGGCTTTGCATTTATGAAATATGAAAGTGTGAAATTATATATAATACAAGTTAATACTACCTTTTT
>JBBKCR010074392.1:0-10013 GCA_037577295.1 Ladigesia roloffi | reverse complement strand
CACACACACACGCGCACACGCACACACGCACACACGCGCACACGCGCACACACGCACACACGCACACACGCACACACGCACACACACGCACACACGCACACACATACACAGTGAGTCTTGAAAAAGAAGCACTAATAAGTGTACCTACAGGAAATCAGCATCATGTCAGCAATTGAAAAAAAATTACTTTCTGAACCTTTTAACTTTTCAAAATAGTAAGTTGCTCAGGTAAGACTCATTATATAGTTTTAATGGTGCACACATTGCACACAATCTGCTCTTATCACCCACTAAATGTCCTATCCACACCACCACCACCACTCATGTAATGGATAATGGATTTGTTGGTATAATTTTTTGTGACCTCTTAATCCTTTCTAGGGTGACAGGAACCCCCACAGGGCACACACACACACACGCGCGCGCGCACGCACACACACACCTACAGTCAATTTAGAATCCCCAGTCCACCTGTCAGCATGCCTTTGGACAGTGGGCGAGATCTCGGAGGAAACACATGCCACTATCAGGAGAACATGCAAACCACACACACACACACACACACACACACACACACACACACACTCAGTCACACACGGACCTGGATTCAAACCACTAACCTTAAACTGTGAGGCAACAGTGCTCCTCATTGCAGCACCGTGGGGCCACTAGAGGAATTATATTTTTAAACAATTTTGCATTTACTTTCCAAATTTTAAAAAATCTAGTTGACTAGGGATGCCAAAACTTTGTATGCAATTGTAGATCAGAACGTTGAGACTTGTATGGTAATCACACAAAATGGGGCAGCACTGGTTATATATGGTCGGTGCTACTAAATTACTGAAATTAAGCCAAAAATAACTTATACATATACTATTAGTAATTCAAGTGAAAGTGAGCAATGCTCTAGACCAGGGGTCCCAAAACGTTTTTGTTTCCCGGGATCCAAATCGTTTGTGGTGTCCTGAGGGCCTTGAAAACATCATGCATCATGTTTCAAATTACATTTCTAAATATGCATTTCATAAATGTATGCACTTTCTCCTCAGAGAAACTCTGCTATATAAGTTTTTGGACACAGTCCAAGTCCATATTATTTACAATGGAGGAAATACTAGGGAAAAAATTATCTAATTTATGAGGTGGTTAAATTTCATGGAGAGATTTCAAACGTTACATAAAGTTGATTGGCATTTTACTGAGTGAAATAAGTATTTTATTCCCAAGCAAAACACTTAGTGTTGGAGGTGAAACCCTTGTTGGTACAGCAGTGGCGTTTCTTGTAGGTGCTCATCAGGTTTGCACAAATCTCAGGAGAGAATTTACTCCACATCTTTACAGAAACTCTCTAGATCCTTTAGGTTTCTTGGCTAATGCTTGGCATCTCAAAGCTTTAGCTCCTCATCAGAGGTTCTGTAGGATTGAGGTCTGAAGACTGACTAGGCCACTACACATGTTTCTTCTTTAGCCACTCCTTTGCTATCTTGACAGTTTCAATGTCCATTGTTACTCTGGAAGACCCACAACACGTCTTTATTATTCTGGCTGAAGGAAGGAGGTTCTTGGCCAAGATTGTATGGTACATGGTTCCCTTCAATTGTCCTCTCAATGCAGTGAAGTCATCCTGGACCATTAGAAGCATCCCCAAGCATTATGTTTCCTCCTCCATGCTTGACTGTGGAGATGGTTTTCTTGGGGTCATACCCATTTCTCTTCCTCCTAACATGGCGAGTCGAGTTGATGCCAAAGAGCTCGATTTTGGTCTCATCCCCCAGGCCTTCTCTAAATCATTCGGATGTTCACTGGCAAAATTATTGTCTGTTCATGAGCCTTCTTGAGTTGGGAGACCTTACGGCTGAGCAAGATTTCAATCCATATTAGTGAGTTACCAATAGTGTTCTTAGTGACTGTGGTCCCAACTGCCTTCAGATCCTTAACAAGCGTTTCCTGTGTAGTTCTGGGCTAATCCCTCACCTTTCTCATGCATTCGGCAAAGATGTGGGGCAGCATGGCTAATTGTCTGAATATAATGCATTACTGTTAATAGTGACCGAAAGTTGTACTTTAGATCGTGAACAGATCAATATAATGAGAGAATCCATTATAAGTGTATTTCTTTCGCTCTCTCACACACACACACAAATAGGTAAATCTGGTAAATAGCGACACTCAGTGGCAGAGAAGAGAATTACAACCCAGTTCTGAAAAACATTCGAAATTCCTACGGTTATTTCCCCTATAACATTAATTGCAGTGTGCAGATTAACGGGATTAAGCATTATGAATTATGCAAAATCAATGAAATAACAGCCTAATTTGTGCATTCCAAAGTGAAAATCACATTCACACAATTTTCCAACGCTGTGTTTCAGCAAAGACAATTCTGGTGTGAAAATGCCATTATGATGCAGATGTCGCCTTTTTCCCCACATAAGGACTTAGATCTTACTTAGTAATTTCCTTATTTAGCACCTCAGGGTCTCACACCGTCCTGAAACTTGGGATAAAAGCCTCTGCCAAATGAACGTAATGTAGTAAGCAGGTATCTACCCACTTTAGAACATACTTTGTTGTCTTTTAGCCCTCTGTTCATCTTTACTCTATAAATAAAGCAAATAAACAAAAACTGGCCCCCACAAAAGTGCTGTAATTGTCTTTATTTTTCAGCATTAGCAGCCCAGTCAGCACTGGGTCCTCTGACATTACTGTTTCGATCTCATTCTCAATAACAGTGAAGTATTCACAATTAGCACAAACAATATATTAGTGCTGAATATTCTCACACAATTTAAAGTCCTATGCACAATAATACTGATCTCAAATACACGGTCGAAAAAAAAAAAATTATAAAAATTATGAAAGGAGATTAAACTGAAGTGTGTATGCAAATAAAAAAGGCATTCCAATACCAGAGATGCTATGATGCAGATAACATGTACCATCTCAACATCAGTGCAATCTTCTCAAACCTGTTGGCATTAACACGATATGGAGAAAAAGGAGAAAAACAAAACCACACAAAAAAAAACTGTGTGTTGAGCCTCTATAAGCTGCCACATAACTGATTAATACAAAGAAAATCCTTTTGTTCTCCAAAATTCACATTAAAAGACTTAAAATTGAAAAAAAGTAAGAAATCAAGAACACTGAGACTTTCGCCCATTTAAATATGTTAATCTTTCACACTGCTCCAACTACTGACTGGTTTTGGGGCAGGTGATGTTTTTTCTCTCAATAAATACAAGAAAGAAATCAAAGAGAATGTATGAGAATTTTAAAACAATGTCCATCAACACTCAAATTATAAATTTTACAAGACGTTCTTTACAGGCCTTCCTACTATAAAAGTGATTAATTATTAGATTGAAAATAAACACTTAAAAAAAAAAACTAACAAACAAAAAAAGAATAAGAAACAGATGAAAAAATGAATGAGAGTAAGAGAGTAAGGCAAGCAAGCTCATTCTGTACAGTCAGAAGCATTAAAGTATATACATTTATATTCCAGCAGATTCACAGATAGACCAGCTGAGCTCCTACATGACGTACATCTCAAACATCTCATAAGTGTGAGTCCTGGCCTAGCATTACCCCACCAGTCCAGAACAATATAGAGAGGAATAAGGGAAGCTGCACCTGGCTCAGGACTCACCTGGGAAGTTTGGATCATAGTCCTAGTTCTTATTTTCATCAGAATTTTGGCGCCTCCTGTTGGATCTCAGTAGTTACACTTTATAATAATTACACTTGATAAAAATGCTAGCTTATCTCATCTGGAGACTGAAGTCACCCATTCGAACCTAGACCAGCATCTTTGCCTATTTTAGTCCCACCATGCTCTCCCAAGAGCCACAACTGGCCCCGCATGTGCAGTTTTCAAGCAGCAAAGAAGGAACCCTGCTGCCTACATGCAATTTAGAGCAATTAGACTTTGTGGGGCCATCGAGCACAAAGGTCAGACTAGTTTCTTTTCCTGTAGGCCCACAGGCCTGTGAAAGCAATGTGATAACCAGTTAGTAATGTGAACAGACAGTCACTTTAAAAGAAATGAAAAAGAAAAAAGGGGTGGGTTAATCTGAGCTTTTGATTGGGTTGCCATTTTCTAATATTCCCAGACTATTAGCAATATTATTACTGAGTAGTTGTGTTATAACCTCAGTACTGTAACCACAAGAGGAATCTGCACAGAAGCCTCACAGCAGTGCTGAGAACAGATCTGACATAGTACAAGCCTTTATTTGTTTACGAAGAGAATGCAAAGTAAAAAAAAGATCAGAAAAGATACTGTTTGGCTAATACTTCATAAATGAAAATGCATGGAGTTCAAGCCATATCTGAAACTTGAGACTGGCAACTTGACCATGTAATATATTATCAGCAAATAAAAAAAAACAAGAGTATACTGACACCACAACAAGGCTCTGTGCCACTTAGCCTCCTATTCAGACCTATATAACTATTTAAACTGCTTAATAACAATAATACTATGAACCCTATTGCATGGTTATAAAAGGAGGAACTGTTAATTTGCCTAGCAACAGACCATCAGTCATGTAAAGACCTCTGCTGCACAGAGAAGAGAGGGAAAGAGAGTGAAAGCTGAGTGTATCCAGCAACAGCTCTTCAATGCCAAGAGCTTGAAGAGTCTCTGTGAATTCAGAGGGAGATATGACCTCTCCTGAAGCATCTATTTTTTCAAAGCCTATGACGGATCATGTGTGGTGTGCAGTGGGAACAGGAGCTGTGCTTGCAGCTCTGAAATCCACCACAACTCTTCAGGAGACTCACGGTGTCTGCATACGAGAGGCTCCTAAAGCTAATCTGAGAGAGCATGGGGTTCTTTCCTTCTACCTTTCATTTTTCAGCTTCATTTTCTGTGTCCTGCTAGTCCCACGGTGTGAGTCCTACATACTTAAAAAAGGTTCTGGCTGACTGGGGGAGACGTAGATAGAGTATGAGAATATTTCAATGACTGAAACCATTGCCTACTGCTTTAGCAAATGTCCATGAACAGTAAGGCGTAACGCACGCACGCACGCACGCACGCACACACGCACGCACGCACGCACGCACACACGCACACACGCACACACGCACACACGCACACACGCACGACGCTGAGCCTGATGAATCTGACAGACCTTGAAAATGAACGAATAGGAAGATAAGCCTGAAGAAGCAAAGAAAATAAGTCTGGACAAACAGTGAGAGACTAAGAGTGTGTGCATGTCTGTATGAGTATGTTTAAGAGAACCTAATATTGTAACTATTTATATTTAAGTCTATGAAAAGTATTTAATGAACGGTGTTTGTGTGAGTGTGTCTGTGTGTGGGCCCCAGTTGGATCTCAGTAGTGTGACTCAAGGTGTCTCAGCAGTATTGCTGGTGCCCTTTTTCTTTGGCTGTTTCTTCACCGTCTTGGTCGTCTGATGTCCATCAAAGAGAATAAACATTATCATGAAGGAAAGAGAAAGCAAACAGAAAAGGAGAAAGTTAGAGAGACGCATGAATGACTGTCACACCAGCCAAGGCCACATTCAAAACGCATTTTAAACACACATCTGTATTTACATATATAGTGATAATGTAGTAGCGATTGAGGAATAGTGGAGTGCGTTTTCTTTTTTTTTTTCCTTTTGGAGAAAAGTTGCATTTCAAAACAGAAACATACATACTTCAGAGGAATGAGTTTCCACCCACATGCATTCCTGTATTTATTTCTGTATTTCCTGTAGAGGATTAAAAATTCATCTTCAGCATTGTCATATAATGACAATGAGCTGAATCGCAAAGTACTAGTAAATAAGCAACCAGTGTATTTCTCTAAATATACAGCTGGCCACAATAATCCCAGATGCACATGTTTCATTGTTCCATACAGGGTATTTTGAAGAATAAACCCAGTGCGCCCTCCGAATTTGAAAAGAAGCAAGGAGGAACGAGTGGGAGTGGTGCCATATATTATGATTAAGAGCAGAGTACTGGTTGGCACCTCTTCCTACCGCCTGCAGCAACAACTCCAAAGATGGACGCCCACAAGGGCGAAAACTGGTCCCTAGTTTTCCATTACTGTCTGCCCACTGCTTACAAGTTTATGTTTTGTTTAGTTACACGCATGTTAGTGTACAAATGTGTATCCTTACACTCAAAATCTTCATGCCTTTATGAAACTTTGGCTTTGAGTGAGTGAGTGAGTGAGTGAGTGAGTGAGTGCGTGAGTGCGTGAGTGCGTGAGTGCGTGAGTGCGTGAGTATATACCTCTGTCTTAGCAGCAGGTGTTTTCTTGGCCGCTCTGACAGTCGGCGTACGCTTGGGTGCTTTGTCAGCAGCGTCTTCATCGGAGTGCTCAGTCCGGCTATCTGATTGGTCGCCATCAGAGCGGGAACTGTGTGGAGATTCGCCATCTGCCTGCACGGAAGTGGCACGTACTGTCGAGAAAAGTACACACACCTTAGACCACCGTTAAGCATCTATCCCAATAACAGTGCTTCACTCCAACTGACACAGCCAAGAGCAGCACTCTGCTTCTCAGTCTGATTGTGAATCTGACCTTAATGAAACATATAGGAAATAATTCAGTTTCATCAGTTGTAGGGGTGGGCGATATATTTTTTTACAGTTGAACAATTAAGTTTACATGTACACACTTTATTAATCCTTTAGAGGTAATATGTGGTTCCCTCTGAACAAAAATAATGAGCAATACTGTGTCTAAAATATGATTATAAATGAAACAAAAAAGTCAGCACTGATCTGGTATTCAGGCAGCCAGGACCTCTCATAACAGCCGGGCTGTATATTTAGATTGTGCTCCCTCAGTCTGTGTATTGTCAGTGTGGTTCTGTGTTTAAACTTAGTCACTGGCTTTAAATAATCTCCTTTAGTGCTGTTTAAAGGCCTGACAGCACTGCTACCTGATTTTACATGTGATGTAGTTTAGATTTTGGAATGTAATTTAAAACTGACCATGAAATGCAACAGTCAAATATATCAATGCAACACTCAGAGCATCAGTGACCTCAGGATCAGGACAAGATGGAGATATATATATACACACATATATATACACACACCTACCTCACACACATACATTCAAGTTTTTACAGTGAACTTTTATTACTGAATTATGGTAAGAATTTTATTCAATTACATTTCTTTCTTTTTTTTTTGCTGCTCTCATTTTGTTCTGTCCACTTTCAATGCAAAATTCCACTTTTTAAGAATAATAAAGAATTATCTTATTGTTTTTTTTACATGGCTATCCTTGTAAAAGGATGCAAGTTTTGTGCAGAAACACAACCAAAAGTCACCTAGGAGAATATTTTCAACTGATCAGTTCATGGAGTCCGGGTCTCATTTTAAGGTACTGCTAATATTCTGTTCAGCTTCAATGCCTACTCAAAAACTTTAAAGAACTAAATAATACTGTCCCAGCTCCTCAGGCAGCCAGGTTTTTCTAATTAATAGCAGAGTCCTGGTCTGGCAGAAGTGCTCCAGCAGGTCCAGACTCTGGTCTAACCCCTGCAGTGGGGGACAGTAGAACCAGGTCATCTGCACACAGGAGAAATCTTATTTGGGTGTTGTGTTGAGTGAGACATGGTGCTGCAGAGCAGTTGCTGCAGTGATGGCCAGTTCATTAATATAAATCCTGACTGATTACACTTAATGTCTGTAGAACTGTAATTTGTATTGTTCTGTATTACACGGTACAAGGTGCGACAGTAATTTTATAAATAGTGCCAAATAGTGTCAAAGCATTTTTAAACCAAAAAAACAAGTCATTGTTTTTTTTCTAGCATGTGCAGAGTGTAAATAAAATATCATTTGTGTCTAATAACTGTCTGGTAAGTAATCTGCGGTAGGCCCTCTGTATCATATAGACTTTTCTCATGAAGTAACTCAGGTAAGCCAGATTGGAATAATTACAGAGTATGAGGTTTCTAATAGGGCTGGGCGATTTGGCCTAAAATCTAAACTCGATTAATTGAACATTTTACCTCGATTACGATTAATGAACAATTATTTTATTTGTTTATTTATTAATTTTTTTTTGCCTTCATAGTTCACTAACAAGTTTTCTACAGTAAATATTCTCACAGATTTCAAGTGAGAGATTTTGGAATGAAGGGGGCATTACTTGATTTTAAAATAACTGAAGGAATCACACTATCTACTATCTATGATTATTTATTGAACATCAATTTTGAACGACTGAAATTAAAGCACATATTACCTAAAACCCACAGTCACTTTGTTCTAATATAAAAAAAAAAACTTGTACTTTTAGAATCAAAATAAATTATTTTCGGTCGTGTGTTTTTAAAGGTAAAGTGATTGAAATAATCGTCCTGGAAATTTTTGATCGATTATAGGTTCTGAATGTCGATTTCGATTACTTTTCGATTAATTGCCCAGCCCCTACTTTCTAATTATCGTGGTGAAACAGACCAATTTTGGGACATAAGTGATACAAGACATTAACTTCACAGGGAAATTGTCAGAATCGATCAGTTTGTCTGTCCGTGTCTGTCTGTCTGCCCATCTGCATGTCTCGTTCTCTCTACCGCCTCTCTTTCTGTCTGTCCTGCATCATCTGTCTCTCATCTGTCTCTCGGACTAATCTTCTTTGATATCTTCCCCATTACCATTCACAAACACAGACATACTGCTGTGTGCTGTGGTTTGACTATGAGTAACAGAATCCCCATTGATCTACTGCAACTCTGAGCTCAGAGGTATTCTGGATATTTTAAATGCAAATCTGACAAAATATCACAGTATTTAAAAAGGGCCAACAACCATCCTTTGGTCCTAAACAATATGTCCCTCTCTTTTCTCTCCCACTCTCATTCCTTTGCACGCCCATAGCACATGACTAGCCCCCCTTTCTGCAGCTTTTTCACAGTCCCTCTTTGAAATCACATGCTGGTCACATCACCATCAGCATAAAAACGAGTTTAGACAATGGCTGCCTGCTGGGCTCCATTCAGTGAATCAGCAAGGCTTACTCATGCTACACAGCAGTTGTGCACTGCACTCTGTGTTAGATGTTCCTAGCAGGTGAATATGTGCAGTTGTGTCGTTACTATAGAAAAAAGATTTTTTACAACCCTGTTGTTCCTATTATATCCTGAGATGTATGGTAAAATTACACTGCCACCATGTGAGAAACAATGCAACCTGGTTTTACAACAATAACACTTTTTTTCCACTTAAGTGTCAGATTAAGTGGCCAAATCAGATATGTTTAGGAAGAATTAAGTCACACTGAATGTCACTGGAAATGTGGGTCGAGAGGGGCAAAACATAGCAGTCACTGTTCCATGTCAAATGTGACTAGTGTGATAACTGTGTTTTCTTTCATAAATATGTTGTGTTTTTATCAAATACAATATGAACATAATATGTCATCAGAGTAGGATGGCCTTCTCAGCAGATAACACCAGTTAGGTGGCTATTAAGCTTTACCCGTTATTTTCAGACATTAAGATCTAAGTCACTGTAAAACTACAGAATAAACAGATGTTTAATGTAAAATGTAAAGTAAAATGTAAAGTAAAAGCTTAAATTCTCCAGGTTTATTATGTAACGTGATGTAGCACTGACTCCATAATTAAAAACACCGGCATGATGAAGTAGTGTTTGCAGAGATCTGATTTGAACCCCTAAATGTGGCTTGAATTCAAACAGAAATCTTTTTGAAGTGTCTTTTTGCTTTTTGCTAGTGTTTGTACCTGATCTTGTGGCTGCTTTAGCACGGGGTAGGGTAGCGGGGACGTGTGTGTCCTCAGTGGGATCCAGCTGCAGCTCCTCCTCATTCTGAATCAGCGTCAGATCCTGCATGCTGAAACTGCGCAACTTCTCTGACAACACACCCTGACCCTACACAATACGTTATACATTTACATTTATGTGTTCTAGCTATACACAAAACCACATCACACACACACACACACACACACACACACACACACACACACACACACACACACACACACACACACACACAC
>JBBKCR010074382.1:0-10013 GCA_037577295.1 Ladigesia roloffi | reverse complement strand
TTGCTGTGGTATTTTCGTTTATTAAATTGTAAAAAGTTTTCCACGGACCCCCTGGTAATGCGCCACGGACCCCCTGGGGTCCGCGGACCCCACTTTGAGAACCACTGCTTTAAAGCACATGAGGTTGAAGTAATATTCTTTGTTTAATCTAAATACACCTAAATATATTATCCATATATTTATTGATTAGCTTTATGTGTCCGATGCTAAGTATTTGTTAAAAAGGCAGGAAGCCAGACGGCTGAAAATATGCTCAGAATTATAAAAAAAGTCCAGCACAGCCCAATCCCAAACAAGCACAACATACAGTATTTACCCCTTTGTTTTTGCACAGGAAGAGCTTTTGTTGTTTTTCAAAGACCCAGTGATTAATGTGCTTTACCCTTTCCTTTAGTCCTATTCTGGGTAATGCTGACTTCAGACATGCACACGCTGTTCCACTTTTTACAGAGGAATGTTTACTTTCTCTTTTTCTGATGGACCACTCAGTCGGGCAGCCTATAAGTGTCACAGATTTTACCGAGTTCTACTCTTGTCGTCTGCCCTGCTACTCGGCCCAGCAGAAAAGTCTCAATGCTCTGTAAAAGGAGAAACAGGGAAAAGTTGTTTTTAAAGTTTGGGTTGACGTTAAACAGTCTTGTGTAAAGTACCCAAAAGTCACACTTAAGTATAAGTACAGATACTCTCCCAAAAATGTACTTTTTTAAAAGGTCAAGTAACCAACTAGAATTCCACTCAGGTAAAAGTCTTAAAGTGTCTAGTATTTACTGTACTTAGTATTACAAGTAATCAGTACTTGAGTAATGTTAAAAGCAACAGGACACTGTCTAAATGTTTAAAATAAGAACCTTTACTCAGCAAATTCCTACATCACACATTTCAAAAACAGGGCATTAAAAGCCTAAACAGAATTCGGCTATTGCTGTTATAAAAAAATTCAGAATTTTAGAAAAAACTAATATAACCTATGAAGCTTATCTGGTACTTCGAAACATAAACATTGTCTTCAAAGTTCTAAGAATTTACAGAACACCAACCTGTTTTATTCTACATAGCTTCATTAAACCTTCCCTCCCTCGTTTTTTCCCTCTAACCTGCTTTCCTCCTTTGCTGGCACCCTTGCACATAACAACCCAGTCATTACTTGAAAAAAATCTGTTTATCCTCATAAGAAGTTGGCTTTTAAATTTGCAAGAGTTCAGCCTTCCTCTTCTCAAACTTCTTCCTGAAGTCCTGCTATGCTAAAATAATTAGATTTTTGTAACAAGTAACGACATTTATCGGAGTAAAAGTATGCAATTAAATGAGAAAATGTAGTGAAGTAAAATTGTTGACAAAACAAACAAAAAAAAAAGTAATGTATAGATACTCCCAAAACATACTTGAGTACAGTGGTGAAGTATTATTACTTCATTACTATACAACACTAATGTTAAATGTTGCTTTTTTTTCCACACTTTTTGTCTTTCTTGGTTTCAGAGTATTTATTTAGACATTTTAGGCTGAACTGACGAACCATTTCTATTATATTTTTCTCATGACTGAGTGATCTCACACAGACTCTGAGATGTCCCACTTGTCCAGGGAACATGGCCTAATCCTGATTCCTAGCTGCCCATTCACACACTGATTGGCTTCACTGTCAGCTTTCATTGTGTCCGGTCATAATAACGGTGACTATTTCCCCTCAGCATCACTGCTGGCCGTGTCCTGCCAATACAAACAGCGTTCTGCCCAGAGAGGCTAGAAGATTCTAGACGGTGATTAGTTGATTTAGGTGCAAAAATTTGTCAGGAATAGTGAATGGTACAGAAGTCTCAGGATGTAAATATTTTGTTTCACACACTGTATGGATATCAACATGCATTTTAATCTCGTATTTTTAAATAATATTGGCTTGTTATTTAAGGGATCTGTTTCTTTTGGCCAAAATTAGAAGATACTGTGGGGTATTGATGATGATTAGAAAAGATCTGAGCTGTTAATCAAAATGTGAGATACAGAAATGTTTTAGTACATAAACAACTGGAAGCCCCTGAAACTGATTTAAACTGTCTGGTTTTACTTTTCAAACTTAGTCTGTGTCAGATTTGCGAATGGCCTGCTTTTAATCCTCTTTCCAAGAATTCCAGAGTTTTCCTTCTGTTGCACCATCATTTTGGCACGAAGTCCTAAGTGTTTTTCAATACTTACCTCCACCCACCTCTTTCACTGTATCCTCATTGCATAACTTGTTACATTTCTCAATAGGGAGAGTGTAGGAGAGGTGGTCCTGTGGAGGCGTTTTGTCTCTCTGAGGGGAGTAGAGTGTTCTGTTCTATGGCATTCAGTGTGAGAGGCCTCACAACTATAACTGGAAGTCATCATACACCACTCCCTCCTCGGTATATAGTGGTTTTAGAAACCCTCAGTCAGAGATAATAATCAGAGATTGTGTAATACCAATGGGCAATGAATAGAATAAGCAAGTTCAACACTTAATAGTCTGTTATTTAAAACGATAATTATCCTCATAACATGACACACAACCATTTAAATTGACACATCTTTGGTATTTTAGGACTCCTTAAGTATTCACCTATGGCTTACCCCTTTCACGGGTGTATGAAAATGAGATAACCCCTGGGTTAAATACCCTCAGGTTCAGATATATGTGCAAGTGCAGACACAACACAAAATGTTTTGATGCAACTACAATAAGTGCTTGTACTTCATTTGAACTGAGCCTACAATAAAAAAAAAAACGGCATCTTATCAAACTGCATGCATACCCACCCACTGATGAGGTGCAGGGTTTAAAATATACATGGAAATAATAGAGTTGTGAACAAGCCCAAAGCTAGCCAGAAAATAAAAGTGCAGTTATGAAGAGATAGAAATGTTAATAAGTTCTTTCACACCAGAGCATTCTCCAGGGGTGAAATTCCACTCCCTGCCAAAATGGAAGCCTTTCTAGATGAAAGGCTGTGCCGTTATCGCAACATCATCGACATCACCGGTACTTTGTAATTTAGTTGTATGGTCATGCAGAAAATAACCCAATCCCAGTTGTGAAGTATGGTGGTGGATCTTTGATGGTCTGCTCATTCCAAAGGCTCTAAAAATCCTTTAGGGTTACATGTACTCATGAGTTACATCAAATATCAGGACATCTTAGTATGAAATCTAATCATCATGCTTTGGCACAGGCAGGGGCGTCGTAGTTGGGTGAAAAGTGGGACTAAATGACCAGGGCCCCAAGTGTGGGGAGGGCCCCTGAGGTTGTAGGTAGAAGTAAACCTTGAGTTTATGGGGCCCATGGCCGGTTCTTGTGCATAGGACCCAGAATATGGAGCTATGCCCCTGGGCACATGTCATGCTAGTCTCCAGACAAGCAAGAACCCCATATAAAGAAGAAGCAGTATGTCTCCAATCTCTTTCAACATCATAAGCCAGGTTTGTGAATATGAAAATGAAGATGTGCCAATAACTGGGACAAGACTATATGGTAAACATTTTATACCACTTTATTATTATACATTTTTGAGCAGTGTAATCTTTCTTAAGGAAGAGGTTGTCCAGGATTATTATATTCAGTGGTATTATTTAATAACTAGGCCAGGGTGCTGTAGAAATCAAGACTGCAATTAAATCCCCATTACTGGTATGTTCTATTAGTCTTTGACTGGTCATGGCCTTATCATATCTAATGTGGAAAATTGGTTAATGAGTACAGTTTAGAAGTCACAAAACAATTTTAACACATTGCTCATTGATTGAGCTCTGGCTCTGCAGGACTATAATTTTCGTGTCATGGGCCTGCACGCCGATTTTCAGTAATAGCTTCCTCTGACTGGGGCCTATTAGTCATGTTGAAGAGTGTCTGGAGAGAGCGTAGGCTGTCACTACTCTGGAATGCAGACTGCGACGAGGGAATGCTCGCTGACATCAGGCCAGCAGCAGCGCCTCCAACAAGGCAAGACCTGTCGCTGTTTGTCTGTCTGCTCTGTGACCTCGCTGTCCACTCTACTGGTACATTCAAATCACAGTTCTGTATTACAGCATTTTTTTACATGTCATGATGGTGTGCACTCCAACATAAATCTGATTCATGATCCTTTTATTTAGTTTAATGCCTGATATAATAAAGGACATTAAGAGTGTAATGATATGAAATGGTGCACCACTAAACCTTGTGTTTATATTTTATTAGTATTTATTTAGACTGTCCAAATATCCAGTGAATATACACATTTTTCTGAGGTTTTACACTGATATTGGGGAATTAGTAACTTTCATTGGGCTTTATTTTGCCTTTAAACACACTGCATGTACCTCTCCAGCATGAATGGGTTTTTTAAAATACATTTTGGTCCACCTCTCAAACCAAATTGATCTTCAACCCTGTCTGAGGCATTTCCCGATAATCACATCGATGCTAAATTTCCTTTCAGTCACCAAGAATTAGCAAAAGATCAAATGTTACAGAGCATTAAGTTTTATGGCTTTTAAATGAACAGGATGCCAAATTATGTCTAAAAGGTCAACTTTGATATCAGGTTGGCTTTAAGGTTTGCTGCCACAGGAGGGCAGCCTTGAACAACACTGTTAATCGTTTTGAACTTTGGAAATGAGTGTAGAATATTTGCTCTAATCTTCAGTAATCAGTTCTTGATTGGATTTTCATGATGCTGATCTTTGCTTATACGTTCTATATTCTATAAAATGTAACATTATCCAACATCTCTGAGATGTGCTCTCTGTGTCGGCCATCTATACGACAGTGATAAAAATTTCTACTTGCAACCCATAATTTTCTGATTTGCAGCAGTGCATTAACAGAGCTCATGATATGCATTTCTAATTTTCCCCGGTGCTCAGCCTATGGAGCAGATGGGTTCATCCATCTTTTTATCCATCTTTGCTTGACCATTTCTTCATTTGATGGAGGAATCAGTAGCTGCACAGGTGCCAGAGACAGACCAGTGTACCCTATGTTAAGTCAGCATGTTGTTCCTTGTTCAAGTGTCCAGGCTTAAGTCTCTGCCTTTCGCCCCTGTAGCCTCATTCCCTACATTCTTTGCTAAGAGGCTGATGAGCGGAACATTATTTATATTGACCAGAAGTCTACAATCTTTTGTTTGACAGCCTAACGGTGCCTTACAATATACAGTGGCAATACTGAATCTATGGATATCACCTAATGCTGAGACTGTTTTTTAATTCTATCTATTTTTAATTCAAGCACTTCCCTCAGGATCATGTAATATAGTTTTGTCACACTGCTTCAAGGGAAATAGTTCAAATTTCTGCAGAATGAAATAGTTAAAATATAAATAGATTTGTCCCACAGCTTTAAGGGAAATTGTTCACGTTACCACATCGTTAATTAGTTAAGATGTAAAAAAGCCATTCAGAGAGGTCTGAAATGCACCACTATAGAGAAATGCATTGAGACAGAATTGTGAACATGCATCAGTTGTGAAAGGAACACGACATCAAGTTTACAGCCTCTAAAAGCTGCCTCCCAAAAAGTTGAAACATAACACAAATGGTGGAGACGCATGTGCAGGGCAATGTAAGGAAAAAGATTAACTTTTTTCCATTTTAGACATATTTTACTATTATGACAGAGAAAGGGACCACATCACCGCAATTCTCAGATCCTGTCCCAGTTCAGTAGAAAATTATTTTCAAATCATCACTCATTCTGTACAAGCCACCAGTGATTTGGGCCCTAAATTCATCTCTGGTATGTTTAATGCATTTAATCCTGGTAGGTACCTTAGATCAGCTGGAGCTGGTCAGATAGTGGTGAAAAGAGTTGAAATGATGTTCAGCCGCTGTGCTGTTGGAACCAAATGCCCATCAATATCAAATCTGCACCTGCTGAAGCTTTTAAAGTTGCTAAAACTGCACTATGCATCTTCACCTTTTAAATATATGCATTTCCATCATTTTATTATAAATACTTCTTTTATTATTATTATTATTTTTACTTCCTACTACTTTTGTGCTTCCTGGTTTCTTCTATTCCTATAAAGCACAATGAATGACCTTTGTGTTTGATCACAGGCTATGTAAATAAACTTGACTTGGCTATTACCAGCATATATAAAACATAATTTTGGTCATTTTGCATTGTAAATTAAATGCCTATAAAACTCTAGATCTTTTTTAGAGTAGTGTTCATTTTACCTTAAGAGTGAAATGGAGTCACAAGGTCTAATACGCGCATATAAGATAAGATAACATAAGATAACCCTTTATTATTTGCTACAATTCTGTATAATTAACCCTTCCTCATCAAACCTCAACAACTGTATGACGTATAAACTTTGAAAAATCAGCTTCATTCCCCTTTAAAGCAACACTCCAGGAAGAAATGCTTCTCCATCATCATGACATATTTAGCATCACAGCTTTTATTCTTTTCAAGTAATTGAATACTATTCTTGTTCTTATGTTTACACTGGGCTACATGTTTCTTATATTGATAATATATGGTATACTCAACTACATTTTATATCATGCTTCACTACAAGCAGTTCTGTAAGAATTTAGTTTGGTGTATAACCATCTTGACACTTCAGCCTCACTAAGTGATTTACAGTCCTCCTGTTAAGCTCATCTGCCTCTGCCAAAAGGTGGTTTGTTCATAAAAGCTCCCTCTTGCTTTTTTTGGAAATGTACAACTTTATTAGTTGTTACCTAACCTTTGTCAGTTTTTTTCCATTTAAAATAGGCCAGGTTGCATAAGACGGAGTTTAATCTAAAAGTGTGTTGTAGTGTAGGGTTCAGATGGGCTTTAGAGTTAAAAGGGAGTTTGAATGTTAGTTTTGGGAACTGGGGACTTTGGCATCTGCCCGGGAGACATCTAAGAGGTTTGCCATTGATTTCCTTTCAGTCCAATGAACAAAATGCTCTTTATTGTGCCAAAGACCAGGTACTTACTCTAGTTCCATCATTCAGGTCTGTCACATATCCATTAGAGTCTTCCTTTGCTAGGATCTCCTTTGGATGACAAGGTTAAAATCTACCTTCATCAAACAATTTAAGCATCATGCATTCATTCAGTGATAACTAATGCAATTAGTTTGTTGTCAAAAGCGTCTCCTCATGGCTTTGTGTTTTCGCTACCTTGATCAAGTTTTTGATTTATAGAAGATTTTTTCTGGTGGAAAAATAAAACACTACAGTGATTGCAAAAAAAAACCCATTGTAGCAATAGATACTCTCTTAAAAACATAAAGAATCAAATTTAGTTCAGTGATTCCATAAAAGAAGCATGCTTCATTAAGTAATTATGTAAGTGGGAAGAACCTTTTAACCATTTTTTACAGGTGCCATAAAACGTACTCATCGAAACTATGCTTTTTTGTTCTTTAAAAACACTGATGGAATGTAGCTGTATGAGGGCAATATGAATGATACACAAAACCAGAAAGAATGCTGAGGCATGCACATCAATATTATATAAAATATGTAGGGGAGAGTGGGGATTGTTGTCACACTTTTTACTTAAATTTAATACCTGGGGTATGTTGTCACACCTGTGGGGCTGGTTGTCCCAGTGTTATTCTAAAAGTGAATTAAGGAAAAATATAAACATTTTGAAAAATCATCCAAAAATTTTATTTTCAATGAAATATCAAACAAAACACATCTTGTGTGTATAAAAACATCAAACAAGTTTTACTGGTTTCTTTTTTTAGACTCTTTATATTCAGTAATGTAAAGGTTAAGTTAAAATGCATAAATGTAAAACAACACAGGCTATGTACAACTACTATTATTAAATCTGACGGAAC
The DNA here is from genome assembly GCA_037577295.1 of Ladigesia roloffi. Taxonomy (NCBI): domain Eukaryota; kingdom Metazoa; phylum Chordata; class Actinopteri; order Characiformes; family Alestidae; genus Ladigesia; species Ladigesia roloffi. The sequence goes on along the minus strand of JBBKCR010074382.1, from coordinate 2,223 downwards.
TGGATTTCTCCTCGAGCCGAAGTTCAAAATAATTACACAACAAAATATATATAGAACACAGGGCCAGCTACACTATTAAATTCATAACACAGACCTGAAGCAAGGATTATTCTTAATATTCACCAGTCACTATCCACCTCACATTCTGTCAAACATAAACTGGTGTGCAGACTAGGTGTGCAGTCTTTGTGGAACCATCCCTTGCACATAACGCACACCCCGGCTGATTTTTTTAGATTTTGTCCCCATGTGTATTAGCCTAGCCAAGAAAAAAAAAAACTAAATTGTAGCTCTCTCTTTATACTTTAAAATGGCAATAATTATTTTACTGTCAACCCATAGTATAATGAGTGAGAAAAACATGAGATGCCTCAAAATGTACTTTTGCATATGAAAAAAAATCATGTTAATTCAAAATACCGAAGTACCACTAGGGGACCTAAAGAAAGAAACTAACCAATGTAATGTTTTTTAATAGAATATTTACAATACGCAGAGGTTCTTTAAAATCTGAACATGTTCTTCTTCTCATTTCTAAAATGATTCTTCTGTGTCATCACACTACCTTTATGTTTAAACAAGTACAGCATGCCTTGTGAGTGCAGAGTTATGTGAACTGTGACCTGGTCTTGTGGATACTCTTAGTGTCCTTTTAGGTCAAGCTGCCTGAGGCTCGGGTGTGATGGGGTTAGCTCATTGTAGAGTTCACCTGAGGGTTCACTCTGCTGCTATTCTAGAGACTATACCATTAAGAATGTTTCTCCAGGTAGCTCAATGTTTTATGAATGTGCACATAAATTTATACATGATTAATATATGTCTGAGTAAATTCATATTTACCTCAGTTTGTAGTGAACCAGATATAATTTTGAGTCTATTATAAATAACCATTGATTGCTGACACTAATTGATTTTCATTGGTTTATCTAAACTGTTGGGTTTAATATTTAGGCTCATTTCGTTTCTTTATTCCTAATTCCTACATTTAATTGTTGGTTCATATTGTTATCCAATGTCAACCACAGGAGAATGTTTTCAACTTTTTTGCTCTTGGTTTGCCTATTTCTCTCACTTCGAGATTCACTTTCTCAGAAGTGGAATACTCTCCTCCTTTCGTGCTTTGTGTGAAGTTGTTCAGAGAGCTAAACCCAAATATCAGGACCTTGTTATGTCTTCTTGGCTCTCTGCTCTCTATTGTTTTCTCTGCTTCTTCTGTTTTCCACTGCACCCACAGATATCATATCTGAAGAATCCTGGGAATTTTTTTCGTGAACAGACTGTGCAGGAACATGTCCTGGTGGTCGATGTCTTCCTGGCCATGGAAAGGAGAAAGCTGGCAGACTCTAGGTGGCAAGGACAGGGCAAGATAGGAAATGGGAGGAGCCACTGCTGTCTAACTGACCTCACCTTAGACTATCAGAATTGTTTTTGAAGGCCTCTGCTGCTTGTCACCAAGCCCAGACCACTCTTATCAAGTTGTAAAGAATTTCTGGCCAATTTTGCAGCTGCTCCAGACAATGAGAATGGCTGACATTTTTGGCAACTGATACAGTTACGCCATTGTGTTTATCCCACACCTTTTCTGGGCCTGGCAGGAACCCCTTTAAGGTCCCATTAATAGACTTGAAATGCTTAAACTAATGACATTCATTTCATAATATTTACCAAATATTTACCTGCTTCAACTGAATCATAAAACTGGAAACTGACCATTTGATGCCAGGACAAATAAGCGGCCTATTAATGAGAGCATTCAGGGCTGTACTTGCATTCATTTCAAACATAAATGTAGCCAAAAATGTCTGACAGTCAACAATAAATAGATTCTTATTTTGCTTATGGAACTGGCCACTCCGAACTAATAAAATATAATACGTTTCATCAATAATACAATTATGCTGTGCAGTGTTTTCTAGAGGAGAATGTAATAATATGATAATATGATATCGTAAAACAGAACTCTCTTGTATGTCTACAGTATTGAGTCTATATTACAATATTCAGCTTCAGCTGGAAATATTAAAGCAAATGTTAACCAGCGTAAAATTAACTATTTTATAGATGACGTTACTCACATCAGTTTGTTAGCGAAATAAGCAAATTAAGCTATACTATATAATATATTTGCTAAGCAAATTAAGCTATACTATATACAGTGGGGAAAAAAAGTATTTAGTCAGCCACCGATTGTGCAAGTTCTCCCACTTAAAATGATGGCAGAGG
>JBBKCR010074351.1:0-10013 GCA_037577295.1 Ladigesia roloffi | reverse complement strand
AACACTAGTGTAAATTCAGAAAAAATAAAAAAGAACCCAAGAGGTAAAGCAATGAACAGGGCCCCAATTTTCAAACCTCTGATGATTTTTCACCTATAAAATTTATAAAACTTGTAGATCCACAAACCCATTTCAGGTCATTAATTGCCCTAAATGATCGATGTTCATGAATGGAACAATCACTTAAAAATTAAAGCTCCCAGAGTCCTGCCCGAAGGTAAACCCTTAACTGATCTGAAAACGTATTTTATGTGCAAGTCAATGTACGTCATAAAATAAAGACTTTTATGCTGCACCAGTAGAGGCTTGTAAACACATCTGAATGAACACAAACCTCTTTGTTTCCAATTAAAGTAATGGTACTACAAGTTGCAGGAACAATTTATTCTTTCATTTGCTTCGTAGAGAGCACTACTACAGCAGGAGCCCAAGTATGATTTCCTCTGGCACAGATTTTAAACCGTAGCTCTTTTTTCTCTGAGGTTATGGAAACTACTCTTTGTTATTCCTGTCTTTCAGCACTAAACCTGAGATGGGTTTTATTAAACCAAGACTACACCACTCATACATCCTCTTCACTTTGTGACGCAGGCATTCTTTTCTATAAAAGACACTCCAAATGTTTTAAACAAAAAAAGGTGTGATCTCAACGAATCTAACGTAATTATTTAAAACATAATATAATAAGCAATAACTGAATTAGAGCATCAACATGACGCAGGTATTTTATATGTTGCTTGGAATCCTGACCTGCAAAAAAGTACAATAAATTTATAAAAGGGAATAAGATGCCCCCCACCCATTTTCCTGTAAAACATGAAATCATGCAATAGCAGACTGAAATGCAATCATTTTTGCAACTCCTTGTTAAATGAAGAGAAAAATGAAACAAGGCTGTCATTAGATTTTGGTAGCTGGAGCAAGGTTACTTCAATTCATCTTACTAGTGAGTCAGTCTGACCAGGTCAGAGGTCAAACCATGGCGAGTTCTCAAGTGTCTACAAGCATATAATTGAGGAACCGTTATGTTTGTAATGATGGATAGAGAATAAGCTTTATTTATTCATATGGAATTCATAAAATGTATATTGCAACAGATATAGAAGTTATACGTGGATTTCCCCCAATAATACAGTTCAGTCTGGCTTTTATCCAGTGTTCTCATGAGCTTGAATATTCAGTGCGCTGAAGTAAATCATAGAGCTTCTTGGCAGTGTGTCCATCTGGCATCACTGCAACAAGCCAAAATGTAAACAGGGGCTTTTCAAAAAGCCATACCGCAACAGGTTCCAAAGTCTTAACCAATGTTTTCCCAAGAATTTCTCATTAATCTTGGTTAATTATGACTAATCTCCCTCTTATCCCCGGACTAAACACATGCCCATAAACTCAACCACAACCATAATCCCTGGTCCACTCATGGCAAGACTGCACCAAAGCTATTCACACAAAGCTTCTTCAAAGAAGTGAATTCAGGCAGCATCCAACAACTATGATACATCACCTGCTATTAGGAGAGTAACAGTTCGCCCTTTTTGGAGGTCAGTTTGGTCCAGGTTGTATCTTGGTTCATTTTGGACAAAAATGTAATCACCTAAGATTTTCTTCCATTTTTATTACGTTTGCCAGCATTAAGCAAATATCCATCCATATCCACTAATAATTTGTTCTTGAATAAGCAGTTCCAGCAAGCCCTTTCAGAACATTAGCCAATTTCGCACTCGTTTAGGCTTCATAAATAGGTCAAATCGGTCCTTGAGGGCCAATGTTAAGAACCCTTACTAGCTCCTCTCCTCAAACACACACACACTATACATGGCAATTTCAATTAGGAGGTTAATCTGGTACGTTTGACCAAACTATGCTTGAAACTGGCCTTCTAAGACCGCGTTTGGGCGCCCCTGACTTTTACATCATAACCTGTGTGAAGAAGGTATGAGACTTATAAAGACCGTTTAACCAGTATATTTATTAAACATAATAACATCTAAGGTTGATTTGCAGTACACACTTTTGACTGAGCTTTGCTTGTTTAAATGAGCATAAAATGAAAAATAATTAATGTCAGCTTATGCTTTTACATTCTTTTCTTAACAGAAATACTTGTGATTTATACAGCCATGCTAATATAAGTTTGCATATATAACATTCTAAGCATTTAATTTGTAATGTCTGGAAAAACTTGAGTCTCATTAAGAAAATATTGCATAATGTTATAATTGTATTTAAATGACTTTTAATCAGTTGCAGTCTATTTAATAGATGTAGTCTGCAATCTAATGTTGAAATGGCTCCATTGTTATAATACACTTATAACTGCATATATTACACTGTTTATAACTGTACAAACTCCATAAGAGCTTGTCACTGTGTTGCATTTGTGGTCACCAGATGAAACCCCATGCAGTTTGTGAGAATGCATGAAAAGATGTGTGTGAAGACTGGAAAACATCTCCGGATATGTCAGTTGCGGGAGTCTTTGTTCTTCTTGATGTTTTGCAAATCGAATGTTTCTATAGTCTCTTGTTCTCACAGCACATTCAAACTAGATCACAGGATGTGCAAGTGTCCAAAATAACCCCAGTATCAGCTTTCTACTCTTTCTCTGTTTTATTTCACGAATATGGCACAACCTCAATCCACTTTACTGAAGTACCACTTTATAAAACCTCACCCACAGGACAAATCTGTCAGGTGGTAGACACATTTGGTCTTCGTGCATAGCCACAAGTTTTAAATCTTCAAATTAGGGGGAAAAACATACAACTAAAATATTTCATAATAGGAAACGAACAATAAAGAAGGTCAACCCATATATTTTCTTGTTAAAAGCATGAAACATTTCCATGCTAGTCAGTGCTAAATGGTTGCACAACATATGTGAAGTTTAAGAAAGAAGGGTGCTTCAGGTTACACAGATGTTGACATACTTAGTTGTAAAAACAAATCTAGTATAAAAACACTGAATTCATTAAAACTATACTTGCTTTAGTTCTATAAACTGCATATGCCTAGCACAATAAACCCTTTCAAAATTCTTCCAAATTTGTTCTAAATATGATTAGCAGAGGAACACTATAAATTCTAGACGCAGACGCAAGTAGGACATTGCCATTTATAAATATCATTTGAAAAAGCTTTAAAAATGGCATTTGCTCCAGACTGCATAGCATTTATAAGGTCAAAGGCCTCTTTATTATATGGCCAGAAATAAACCAAACTTCTTGGTCACAACTATTAATCCTGAAGTCCGCTGACATTCTTAAAGCCTGTGCTTTAAACAGAATGGCAGCTACATCAATATGTATCAAATGAACATGAAATTATACTCAGTGAATGTTTCAGAAACATTTCTATCGTCCAGATCAAATCTAAACATACCCACCACTGTCTGTCATGTAAACAAACTGTTTAGATGAGAAATATTGGCATAATTATGTCTCTTTTTTATGGCATCAGTTATTATTCCATGTGTACCCTTGCCAGAGTAAAGTACCAGTTATTATTAGTAATCAGTATTAGTATTGCTACCAATGGCCTGAACTTCTATTACGCAACTGAAAAGAATTTATTTTTCTATTTCACCTGCAGATAATGTGTCAGCTGCTAACTGTGCACAGCATCTGTGTTTCCAGAGAGATTCCTGGGAGAGCGAAGAGTATTGAGACTTGGAGAACAGGAGTGTGCCCTTTGCTGCACATTCAGTCACTCTCATCCTCCTTAGTGCAACCAGTGCCAAAACTCTGCCAGACAAGTCTGTTTGAAGAACGCCTCACCATTCTCTTTTACTACTCTGCCACAATAAGCCGGTCACAGCGGTAATACACAACCTTTGATTAAACGGGAGGCTTTATAAATGCCTAGGTCCTGACTAACACATGGCCTGCAAAGAGCCAAGCCAACATTTACTTCAGCTTGCCCACCCAACCCCCAGGCCCATACTGTAAAACTCCTCATGACCATCCACATTGCACTAGCTTGTTAAAGTGTTCATTAAATGCAAAATCCTTCACTAGAAGGCACAAAGAGGAAAAAAACTCAGAAAAAACTTCTGCTGTGGTGTAAGCCTCTGTGATTAAAATGGACATGTAATTTGTGTCTCTGTAGGTTCGATTACAGCTATCAATCTCAATTTGGGATATGTTTCCATAGAATTCTGATGAATGTCACATCTGTATGTAGGACTTTCCCTCCAGTACTGGAATATACTACTGTGAACAGCAAACCAGAAATGGTTATGTCTCCTTCACATCAAGCTGTAAACAGGGGTAATTAGGTAACACCCAATGAGGGAAGAAAATTCAGTTACCAAATAAACCATTGTACTGTTTGCAGGTGTCCAATACTAAATATGAGACTGAGCACAAGGAAACCAGTAGAGTATTTACTTGTTATATACGTCTGAAGCAGATCATTAAGAGTTTGTTTGGGTTTACTGCACAATAAGTGTCCGCTACCAAGCTATGTCCCCAAGTCTAAGAGTCTAAGGCCACACTCGTGTCTGGACATCACCATTCATTTTACAGGACCCGGAAAGACAGGCTGGGTATTTGAAGCATTCAGGGAAAAGGTAACAAAAGGAAATTACTGATTTAAATGTGTTTAAATCACTTGTTTTCCCAGTAACTTTGTTGATTTATTATTCATGTGGAATATGAATCAAGTAGATTTGATGCATCACAATTTTCTGTGTATGCCCATCCAGAAGACTTAAATTCACATGAGGGCTACCACTGAAACAATCCCAGTTTCAGTGGTAGACCTCATGTATGCATGTAGGCACACAGAATGGTAACAGGTTATAAAGCTCTGCAGTAACGAAGGAAACAGCAGGGGAGGGGAGCCATGTTGATGATGCAGGGGAAAACGGGTAGGGAGGCGATGAAACATTTGCTATTTGTAAGTTCTCCGCCTAGCCAGTTCATCTCTCAAGGGGTTGCCCTGTCACGCTCTGCTAGGAGTGCAACCAAATATTCCATTAGTTAATGCTGGCTGTGGCTGCTATAAGCTGTTTTTTTTATGTGAACTCTTAACCTTTGCTTGACAGTGACTGTAGCAGTGGTATCTTAGCTCAATTCTTTTAGGAAGCCTTTACACATACCTGATATTAACAATTGCTTTAAAACATGTTTTATTTCCCCAATTCTTTCATATATTTCTTTTTTTAATCTATTAATTAATTTTTTGTGACCTGATATATCCATGCTTTTCCCAAAAATGTGTTATCCCCATAGTAACTGCTACGGGAGTCGGAAAAGCTTTACAGGATTAGGCAATTTGGAAATAACAAAAATGTTTTCATGCCAAAATTAGCTTATTTGCTCAACAACATCTCATCCTTCCATGTGCTTAATAAAATAAAATGTCATCCGAAATTGTCCACTAGTTGGCACTATTCATATTAAAGTCTGGCAGTGTTTGGACTATGGGAAAGATTTTTCATGCTGAGTCTGATTATTCTGCAAAGTCTTTTTATGAAAACCTTTCCAACCGGTCAAAATTAAAATATCCCCAAGTTTAATTAGTCTCGGGATATTCATCATCTCATCTCAAGATCTGTATAGAAATAACCTGGAGAGTCAGCAGCTAAATGATTATCAAAAATAAGTGTGTTGAACTGTTCATGGGATCATAGTGTGGAATTGTTGGCCCAGTGGTAAGGTTTGTGGATCCTGGTTTAAACCCACGCCTACTGCAAACAAGCAAACTTTATAAAACATAGCATATCTGGTTGAAGTTAAGCATTATAATGTGTAATACAAGATTTTGATTCTGAATCCAAACTTAACAGTAATTTTAAATGTTTCTCTTCTGTGCTGTGTTTTGTTTGGACCCCTATGATCACCACATGCAGTTTTATATTAAATTGGGTTTCCTTATTTGACCGAAGTGCACCAGGATGTCCTCTACATTTCTCTACAGGCACTTTTATTTCTTTCTGTCGCTTAAAGTTACAAAAGATTTTTTTGACAACTCTCAGACATTAACATTAAATGACCATTGTTTATCAGCTTTCGGTGGAAGATTTGTATTACCACCCTCACTAAAATGAATATATCTACTCAAAAGTGTTTACTAGTGTTGTTTTCTAAATATAGTGTTTGTTCACTTTAAGGGGATTCTGTCCTGATTTTCTATGTAAGTTCACTGAATTTATTTTACTTCTGACAGCTGTGCTGCATTAACCAACCATAAAAGGCAGAGAAAACTTTGATCACCTGCAAGTTGCTGTCAATCTACCCAGCACTTAAGCTTCTCCTGCTAGGCCACAGTAGAAATGATGAATATATTTTAAAGGATGACAGGTGTCTCCCTATGTTTCTATAATTTGCTCATAGGGGAAGTCTGGATATTTCAGACAGTTAACTGTTTTGTCTACACGTTTCAGTGTGAGTCGCGCACCATTCACAGGTGTTGAAAGCTGGACATGAGCAGGAGTTAAGCCTGCTGTGTCAGTAAACCTAGACCGGATGCCATGGTCTGCTCAGTGTTTATTTTATGGTAAGGACTCATCAGGAAATGACAAGAAAACTACATCTCTAGCTTCCAGTACCACTTATCTTAACTTAGAATATCACATGACTTTATGGCCAGTTATCTAAAGTTTTAGAGTTCATCAGACATACTTAAATAGTTTTTAAGCAAGCTGCAACATTTATGATGTTCTGGTGCCTGGAGATTTTAGTTTTTTAATTGTATCAGAAGTAATGGTGTGTCCTGGCCAGAATGAGTCCCTCAATAAACAGTTATCTGAAGTGTTAATAAAATGAATGAGTCCAGAGTAATGTTACTGTAGACTTAAGCAACTTACTAGCCTGACATATGATAAATTAGATTAAAAGACATTTAAATTAAATTTAAATAAATGTAAACGGCATTCTTCATGCTGACTCAACACCACTAAACACTACTAAAGTTCATTACCAGTAACTTCACTCTTCTACCTCAGTTTTAACCTTGAGAACTGCTGTATCACAATAACATGCAAATCGCAATGAGGAGGCTCCTGAAGCAAGACCAATTCGTTCAAAGCTTCTGTGCCAGTCAGGTAGTTATGGATGCACCAATCAAAGTGGGTGAAGTACTTGGCAATTAAAACCACTATCCTTAAAAGCTAGTTAATCCTGTCTTGTTCCTGGCTCTTCATCGCCCACTTTTGTTAAGCTGAGCGTATTGATGACCCTTGACTAAAATGTTATTAGTAAACCAATTATAAGTTTGCATGACTATGATTGAGAATGATTGAGAGTGAGACTGAACTTTATGTTACCAGAACAGACTCTAGGTTTAACATCACTTTTTTATTAATTGAAGCATATTTGCCCTGTGAATATGAGACACATACACAGGTTTTCACATGTGACTTTCCTAAACCTGCACTCAAGGATGTGGAAAGACGCTTGTATCTGCACATTTGAAATTAATACTTTAAGCCAGGAATAACTCAAATAGTCACTGCATTTTATTCAGTAGGGCTTTGTAAATGCACAGTACAGCACTCCGCAGTTTAATAGAGCTTCCTCAAAGTCTCTAAATGTCATGCCCTGTGAAAATATGGCTGTATCCACTGCAATGCCACGCACCGACAAATCATGAATATGCTGTTGTACGTTGCATATGTCCCAAAAATTTCAAAAAAAAAAAAAAAAAATCTGTTCCAAAAAAGCTTAATGAACCCAAATAAAAGGAAATGGGCTGTCTCCTCTGAAATGAAATGATGATTGAACTCACTTTATGGCAAGAGACATTGTCTTTGTTCAAAGCCATGCACATGCTTTGCATTAACTGTCTTGCTGTCATTTTTTTGAGGTACAGAGTTAACAGAGCACTATTTTACCCAGACAGCAAAATCAGAATGGCAGAAGATCCTGCAGCCTTAAGCAAGCCTTGTTTATATCTGCCGGGAGTAATTGTTAGTTTGCGCACCGTGAGAGATAAAAAAAAGCAAAAGCAGTCCATCAACATGCTCACCACAACAAAGCAGAGCTAAGACTGGGATAGGATGGAACTTAAAGGAGTTAAATCATTACCACCCTTACACTAATTCCTGAAAAACTGTCGGGCAAACAAACCCTGTTTGAAGGACCATGGGCCGCTTTCATGGTAAACTGAACACTTTAGCTTAGGAAAGAGATTAGAGCCACAGAGGAAACAGGGAGAAAAAGAATAGAATGAAAAGATGCTGATGAAGCAGGACAGCAGAGATGCAGTGAGGACGACAGGTATTGAAGCATGTTAAGGAAGGAAAGCAAACTCTCTGGACCCTCCAGCTACTTGTTATTGTCATTTCCATCAGAAACGGCCAAGTCAAACATCACACTCTTATTTGCCAGTTGCGTCTTCCTGCTCCTTTTTTTTTTTTATTTACTACCAAGGAGCTTTTCCCATGTTTTCTTTTCCAACCCTTCTACCACCAACTCCCAACCGACTCCATGGCTCTATCCTTCAGAGTTCCGGGACATTCTGGTACAAGAGGTGTTTCTGAGCAATGAATGCTTTAAAATCCAAGGGTGTGGTTTGAATTCCTTCTTTTTAAAAACAAGCACATGGAAGCATTGCTATAAAGAAATGGCTGGTTTAAATAAACTAAACAAGTTTACCACATAAGTGCTCCACTGACAATTGAGGACACTTTTCCAGATACATTGTCTTTGTAGAGAATGTCCTTCATCTTCCACTGAGGGTGTTGTAAGCTAATTTGACATGGCCAGAGGTGATTAAACACTGAAAATACACATATCACTATTCTGTCAGAGATAAATATACCAAACATCTATGAATCTCCGTCCAGCTTTTCTAACATACAGTTCTGGAAAGAAATAAGAGAGCTCTGCAAAAATGTTCAGTTTCTCAGGTTTCATCTTTTATATTGGAAGTGAACTGAACAGATTTGCCTTAGATTTTATGAACTGCTGATAATATTTCTCCTAATTTTAAAGCAAATGACAACACATCAAAATAAGAGAAATGATGTGGTGTTTATAGAACTTGAATTCAAAGAAAACTAATCTCTTGTTCACTCTTAAACAAAATGGCAATTATTACCTTTGACAAACTTCTACTAGTGTTTTGCAATCTAACTGGCCACATTGTGAGAGGGGAGTGTTAATTACAGCAGTGATTTTTAATCAGGTGATCACTAAACAGTCCCTGATAAAGCTGAATGAGGTGCTCATGAAGGAATTTAAAAGACACTGGCATGTCATACTGTCATACTCACAGAGATGCTGATTTATAAATAAATATATCTCATTATATCCCAGTAAAGAAATTTGCATTTACTCTGGCCAAAAAATTTAATAACATTTTGCATTAATGAACAGCAGCTTGCAGGCCACAGATGCCAGCTGATGACTTACTAACAATGTACAATTTCCTGTTGCTAAAACTAGCAAATATTTAATCTTTCTACAATCAAGAAAGTTGTATTTGTAAGACTAAACACACACATTTAATTTTGGACTTGATGATAATTAGTGACTAATTTGTTTATCTATGCGTACATGTTCTTTTAAGGCTAGTACAAACAAAGACATTTTCCTTTTTTCTAACACTTCTCCTGTAACCCATGCTGGTGTAAAAATACTGTAAATATGTTTTTTTGAGCAAATGTACACTCCCTAACTTTTCAAGGTGTCATGCTAACATCAGTACCGTATACCTCATCACCTTTCCACCATTGCAGCCTTGGTAATTGTAAATTATCAAGGTTAAAATATCTATAAAACTTGCATGCACTTTGCACAGTGGAACATGAAACATTTGTTCTTTCCACTCAAATACATTAATGGACATTTAGATTGTTTTGCACAGTGGAGAGCTTTTCAACATCTTGTGTACTAGCAGAGCTAAATATCCCACTGAGAGTCAAAATCAACTGAAGCTGTGTCAACAGCCTTGTCTAGTGATGGGGACGAGACTGCCTATGCCGAGAATGAGTCAAGACCGAGTCTTTGAAGGGTCGAGACCAAGTCGAGACCGAGACCACTGGTTTTCAAAAGCAGTCGAGTCCG